>JAKUCM010003739.1:0-24545 GCA_023374145.1 Lepidium sativum | reverse complement strand
ACTTGGATGATAAATTGATTCATATTTTGATTGGGAGGATTACAATTGGGTCCCTTTAGAGTGAACAACTTGCTCTTCTTACTTACTTTCATATCATTACAAATTACATTATTACTATTCTCATAAAAGTTGTAATCTTGTGCCATTGTATTAGTTTTGTATTAGTTTTTAGAAGAAAGAATTCCTCAAATAGAGCAAAAATTTAGTGTAATTACTAAAATATTTTCTGTCAAAAAAAAAAAGAAAGTGTCAAGAGTGTAATTACGATTACACCCTTGAAACAAATTTTTTTTTTCTTCTTCTATTTTCTTCTTCTTCTCTGGTTAATTTCACAAAAGAAAAAGAAAAAAACCTATACTGTAAACCGTTGTCGTTAACTTCTCTTTCTTTTCTTCGTCGTCTTACTCAACGTGTTTTTTTCTGTATTTCATACTCGTTGTCTTCTTCTTCATCTTGTTCTTCGTACTCGTCGTCTTCATTGTCATGTTTATCAAAGGTAAGTTTCTTCTTTTCTTCTTCCTCTTCTCCTCTTCTGCTTTTTCTTCTTTTTCGTGAGGGGCTTTTGGGTTTAGGGTTGACGTAGACATTGGGTTTCTCGATTTCGCGACATTTGGATTTCTCAATTTTTCGAAATTTGGGTTTTTGTTCTTCATCTTCTTATTCTGTTGCAAGTAGATTTCTTCCCTGGTCTGAGCCAATGTGATATAGTTCGTAATTAGTTGTGATGGTAAGGGTGAAGTAGCGATATGATTAGTGTAGTAGAGTTAGTATGATGTTTGGTAGAGTTAGGTCGTACGGGGGTATTGTTCGATTCCGTGTAGCAGAGGTAGTCTATCGATTGGTAGAGTCATATTATCGTGTGGTAGAGTTAGGTTGTAGTGTGGTAGAGTTAGATTCTGTGTAGTAGAGTTAGTCTGACGTGTGGTATAGTTAGTCTAACGTGTGGTAGAGTTAGATTGTAGTTTGGTAGAGTTGGCTTGTAGTGTGGTAGAATTAGGTTGTAGTATGTGGTAGAGTTGGATTCCGTGTAGTATAGTTAGTAATAGAGTATGGTAGAGTTTGATTGTAGTATCGTATAGTTGGCTTGTAGTGTGGTAGAGTTAGGTTGTAGTGTGGTAGAGTTGGAATCCATGTAGTAGAGTTAGTCTGACATGTGGTAGAGTTAGATTGTAGTATGGTAGAGTTTGTTTGTAGTGTGGTAGAGTTAGGTTGTAGTGTGGAAGAGCTGGATTCCGTGTAGTAAAGTTAGTCATATAGTATGGTAGAGTTAGATTGTAGTATGGTATAGCTGCCTTGTAGTGTGGTAGAGTTAAGTTGTAGTGTGGTAGAGTTAGGTTGACGTTTGTAGAGTTGGCTTGTAGTGTGGTAGAGTTGGCTTGCTTGTTTGGAATAGTTTATTTACCTGTAATGGAGTTAGATTTTTTAATGTTTAACGTTTGTTTTCTTTCATCTTTAGATATGGCAGACAAGAAGTATCCGAAAAAGTTTCTCACACACGGTGTATAGGTGATGAAGAATCGAAGCATCAACCATTTCTACAATCTAAAAAACATCAGTAATATAATCAAGGGTATTAGTGAGGATGCATACGTAGACATAAAGGAGAACACTTGCGTAGGCGTTTTTCTGAAGCTAGCAGACTCCGACTACAACTTTACAGGGAGGCATATACAATACATGTTGATGAATCAACTAGTGACTAAGAAGATGTATGAGATTTAGGTGCTGTTTGAGTCTCGGCCTACGAAGTTTTCTGTGCATGAGTTTGCGGAAATAACGCAGCTTAATTGCGGTAACTTCGAGAAGGCTTCTAATGTGGCAGATGAAGCCCACATAGAACTTTGGGAAGATATTGGTTTAGGGGTTGGGGAAGGCCCTACCACTATTAAAATGAACTCTACCACTATTAGCAACTCTACCATCTGTTAAGCTAACATATTGAGTTACTCTTTGCAGACACCTCTTTGGGAACGGCTTACCATGGTGGACTTGGAGTCGGAGAAAACACCAAGTGCAGGTTCAGGTGTTGTGTGTAATACAATTAAACCAACAAATGTGGATGCTCACCTCGACGACACCCAAGTGTCCCCAACCAGCATTAAACAAACCATCCCACCGGACCAGGTAATCCCATTATAAATAAATCTTATTGGTAGATTGATAGTTCTGTTAAATAAAGTTGACATTTTTCATATTTTTTGTAGAATAAATGGGTTATCCAGAGTCAGGAGACATCCGACCCTTTGACCCCGTTATCAAGAGTTGTTAGGAATCTAGATGAATCATCAAAAGAAGAACCACCTTACGATGTGGAAAAAATTAAGCCAGGAATGTCACAGTTTGGCGTTATAAACCTGGTGGATACTCCTGAATAGGGTAAAAAAACAGAGGAGGAGTTAATCTGTATGGAAAACGTGTTACCGAAAGAGTTTCAGGCACTAGTACTCACTAAGAACCTGATACTGTTCATATTCAAGTATAGTAGAGTTCATGAACCATTTAGTAGAGTTAGGTTTTAAATTGGTAGAGTTATATTCCGTGTAGTAGAGTTAGATAATAGTGTGGTAGAATTGGCTTGTAGTGTGGTATAGTTAGTGTGACGTTTGGTCGAGTTAGATTGTAGTGTGGTAGAGTTATGTTGCAGTGTGGTAGAGTTGGCTTGTTGTGTGGTAGAGTTAGTTTCAGTTTGGTAGAGTTAGATTCCGTTTAGTAGAATTAGTCTGACGTTTGGTAGAGTTGATTGTAGTGTGGTAGAGTTGGTTTGTTGTGTGGTAGAGTTAGTCTGACGTTTGGTAGAGTTGGATTCCGTTTAGTAGAGTTAATATGACGTTTGGTAGAGTTTGACTGTAATGTGGTAGAGTTGGTTTGTTGTGTTGTAGAGTTAGGTTGTAGTGTTGTATAGTTAGTCTGACGGTTGGTAGAACTTTTCAACAGATGTTGTTAGAACAGTAGACGTGAGAGTGGCCTTCGTCTTCCTCTTCGCGAACCAACGTGTTAACATCGACCTAATTGCATATATAAGCTGCACAATGGGAAAAGTTCTTGCCTCTGATAACGCATGGTTTATTGATTCTGTAATATTCGACGTAGTGAAATTGTATCTGTTTCCGGGAAAGTAAACTCGACTCCACAAGCGCACATCAGCTTTTATCAAGTACGCATGAAGCTTTAGATTTAACGCCTGAATCTGAGCAAGTATAGCATTGAACTCATCGATCCTAAAAGTAGTGGCAGCTTTCTTAAACAACTTATAGGGCTCGCCACCTCTAAATTTTGAAAAAATGTTCTTACGTAGGTGGTAGGTGCAAATACCCCGAGAAGAAAGTGGATACACAATCTTTATGGTTTTAGCAATGCATTTGTGTCTATCTGATATGATGGCAAGTTCTCTGTCATCAGGGATCACACGATTGAGCTGTCTAATAAACCATTCCCAAGATTCATCATTCTCGGTATCAACCACACCAAAAGCCATATGAAATATGCTGAAGTTACCGTATTGCATGGTAGCAATTAGTAGAGTACCTTAATACTTCCCTAGCAAAGATGTACCATTGACAACAACAACCTTCCTCATGTAGGGAAATCCCCTAATACTTGCATCGAAGGCGATGAATAGAAACCTAAACCTGTCTTGCCCGTCTACTTCGAGCTTCATTAGAGTTCCGGGATTCGCTCTTCTAATAGCTAACAAGTACGACTGAAGTTCTTCGAAACTACTTTTCGAACTGTCGGTAACTAGGGCTCGTGCTTGGCTTAGAGTACGGTGTGATTTCCAGTACTTCATCTACATAAACGTCAGACTTAAATGTCGTCATAAACCGAATAACTCTAGTACACGGAATCTAACTATACCATACGGCAGATAAACTCTACTACACTGCAAGCCAACTATACCAAACGTCAGTCAGACTAACTATACTACATGGAATCCAACTTGACCTCACTGCAATCTAACTCTACTAAATGTCAGACTAACTATACTAACCGAATCCAACTCTACCACAATACAAACTATCTCTACCACACTACAAGCCAAATTTACCAAACGATAGTCTAACTCTACTACACATAATCTAACTCTACCACACTACAAGCCAACTTTACCAAACGCTAGTCTAACTCTACTACACATAATCCAACTCTACCACATTACAAGTCAACTCTACAAAGGTTATACCGACATTAAACTCTACTAGGAAGATTAACTCTACCATGGCGTAAAATTACGTTTGTACCTTCAGACCGAATCACTTGCTCATTGAATCAACAACGTGTTAAGGAAGAACAAATGGCCTAATTCCACCTACGAATTCCAAGTATAACCTTCCTAAGAATTCCGTTGACGCTTGTCGTATACGACCTGATCTCTCTGTAACAGAACAACTATGTTCTCCCCTATACTTCCAGACAAAGAAATATCCACCGTCGTCGATAGGTGAAGCTCGTACTCTCCACTGACAGTTTGGTACCCAACATTTCACATCCAACACTGTCTTCGATGAAGCAACAACATCGAAGTCAAACCTCTGTAAGACAGAAAGAATTTTTAGCCTCGTCATGAGTTCTTCTTTTGATGAGTATCGTTGCCCAACAACCAATGCAAGTGCTGACATTTCTATGTCCAAATACTCAACATTCAAATCCAACCCCATTTCTTTCTCCAAGAGGTTTTTCTTCTCTCCTTCCTTCAATTTTCTACTAACACTGTTATAATCTTTATCATCCGAACTTGCGCCATCCATATCATCGAAACAGTCGTCTTCGTCCTCAGCATGTTCAGTTTCATGTTTCACATTATCTGGTATACGCTCATTCTTTGGTCCACCTATACTCAACACTGGATCAACTCTACTACACGAAGGAGCAACTGTACTACACCTAAGGTCAACTCTATTATACGAGGCATCATTGTTCTCCAACTTACAATGGAATTTCTCGTTACCGTTTCTCCAACTACACTAACCTTTTTCAGGGAAACTCAATGAAACACGAGATCTAGTGGAAATTTTGACACATAGACGTATTGCTTCTTTACGAAATTGTGAAACAAACACTTGTAATTGTCTATCGTTACTTACAATTACAGGGGGAGTATCTTCTGGTAGTGAATGAATGACTACATTTGGCATGTAGCTTAGTTTTAGCTCATGACAATGGTCATCCAAACTAAATTCGGCATAAACCATCTCCAGATATTCATCGAGCCTTAAATCTTCGACAATGCCTATGATCCGACACCCTTACGACTGGTCCACCGAAATAATCCATCGATTTTCATTAAAACTCCAAATCCCACAAACCAAAATGATCTGATCCATAGATCCAAACATAAACAGAAAAAGCATATGAGCTACAAGAAAGCTACAATGGCATCACTTATGGAGGAATCAGTTGGATGCGCGGCAGATGAGCTAATAACTGAGGGGTCAATTCGTAAATTAAGCTCAACTAGTTCATAAGTAGGCTAGGTTTTAAAAATTAACTCTAATGTACTGCACTCTGTTCGTGTGGTAGAGTTGATTAGAGCGCAAACATCAACTCTATTACGCTGGAAATCTAACTCTACCAAGCACACTTCAACTCTACTACGCTGGAAATCTAACTCTACTACACACGAATTTTCATTCATGTCAACTCTACTAAGCATACTTTAACTCTACTACGCTAAACCTCTAACTCTACCATACTGCACTCTGTTCGTGTGGTAGAGTTGATTAGAGCGCAAACATCAACTTTATTACACTGGAAATCTAACTCTACCAAGTACACTTCAACTCTACTACGCTGGAAATCTAACTCTACTACACACGAACTTTCATTCATGTCAACTCTACTAAGCATACTTTAACTCTACTATGCTGGAACTCTAACTTTACCATACTGCACTCTGTTCGTGTGGTAGAGTTGATTAGAGCGCAAACATCAACTCTACTACGCTGAAAATCTAACTCTACAAAACACACTTCAACTCTACTACGCTGGAAATCTAACTCTACTATACACGAATTTTCATTCATGTCAACTCTACTAAGCATACTTTAACTCTACTACGCTGTAACTCTAACTCTACCGTACTGGACTCTGTTAGTGTGGTAGAGTTGATCGCTTACGTGGCAGATTTCATTAATGACATTTTCGTAATTATTTTTTTTTCCTCATTAGGAAAAGGTAAAATGATATATATATTAAATTAAAAAAACTATTTTAGTAATTTATAAACATTTGATCTATTTTAATAATTAACACTTAATTTCGCTTTAATCTAGCAAATCGCTATATTTTTCATGTCCCCAATTGGACCAATTCGAATAGAAAAAGATTAATTTATAACACAAAATTCTTTCAAACTCAAACACTGTTATGACTATATTTGATCATATATACTTTCTGTTGTTAATATTTATTTGATCATAAATTCTTTCTTTCAAACTCAAACACTGTTATGACTATATTTGATCAATAAATGTTTAGTATTATGAGACTTTTAGTAATTTTTTTGCGACTAAAACTAACAGTATATATGTTGCGTATTAAATGCTATTACTAAACTTCATGATGTTACTTTGTATCCATCAACCATCACTATTATAACCTGTTCTTTTTAATGTTTCTTTTTGTTTTGAACAACTGTTAATTTAAATATGAGATTTCATTATTTTGTATGATAAGAAATATTCACGAACCATCGAGTGTAGGTGTATCAAATGTTGTGATAGTTACACATTATAGAAGTTATATGTTATCAAATATTAATCCTAGACCTCCAAACAATAATGAACCCAAGACCATAATCATCTAGAATTTCTTTTTTTTTTTTTTTTTTTTTTTTTTTTTTTTTTTTTTTTTTTTTTTTTTTTTTTTTTTTTTTTTTTTTTTTTTTTTTTTTTTTTAGTCTTTGTTGGCGACGCAACAAAAACAGACATAAATTCAGACAACGTCACAGACATCAAAAAACAGACATATACTATAGTATAATATAGTATAGCTATGTAATAAATTTGTATAATGTTTTGTCATTGCATGCGAGCATCAAAATCAAATGTTCAGAGTATCTGTAACTTTTAAAAGCCTAAAGAATAGATAGAAAACTAGTGTTGAAATTGTGTTTATACCTAAATTAGCTATAATAGTGATTATTAAATTAGATAGGAGGGTAAGTGCTATTCATCCCAAGCTTAGTTAATTTTTGGGTTTCAATCCAACCAATGGTTATTCGTTTTAGTGGTTCAACACGACAAAAATCCGGATTACACCTTATCCTTGCTTTTTCTTTGAATTTTTCTCAATCGAGTTGAAAAATCATAAAGAAAAGACAATGATTTTTGGCAGTAGAATCTTTTGGTACCCGGATTGGATTGGGACTTAACTAAACTTTTTAAATCAATCATAGCTTTACATTCCTCTTTACTTTTTTCTTTGGTCATTTTATATAACGTTTCACTCATCTAATTTTAGCGTAGTTTAAAATATATATATCAAATGAAATTTCACTAAAATTTTGGTTTTGTTACTAATCAGTTATTAATTAGCTATTGATTTGTGTTATGGTACTAATCAATTTCACAAGTCCATTACATTTTTGAACAACAAGCTATTTCTAAAATACAAATGAACTTTTTAGCCTAATGGTAAATATTGGGGCGAGCTGAAAGTTTAGATTTTGCTATAAATCAGATTTTTCTTAATCAGAGATTTGTAACCAAAACTTATTTCTATCTCTATAATCTTATATTTAATATAGTAAAATGTAGTCAGATTCTAAATGTTTGAGTCATTAGTTAAAAAATGTAGCCACCAAATATAGAAAAGTTCTACACATAAACATCATCGCAAATGGTTTTTATACGATAATGGAAGATTTTTTTGATTCATTCAAATGAGTAATCGAGTTTGAATAGTATGATCCATCGAAAATCCTTACGAGAGGTTCATGGAACCAAATCCTGGTACAACGATTTGTTTCATAAAGTCTCTATGTATGGTGTAGCTACATGTTATTATGATTGACATAAGAAAATCATATTCACATAATTAGTATCATAATTACAATCACAATATATGATCGATTTGAACTAAATTAACTTGCAGAATCTGTACTTGATTCTTTGTTTAACATCGAGATGAAAAGAAGAAAAATCTAAAGAGAAAAAAAACTAAGAACACAAAATTATACCATTTTTTGTTGAAATAGATACATATTTTTCGGTTTTAAAACCAAAATTTATTAGACCTTTTTTTGGTGACTACAGATACAAAATAATCAAGCTTTAAAAACAAATCTGATCAACATCAAGCTCATATATATTGAGCTTGACTCTGCTAAGTTTGTTACAACAAACTTAACAACAACATATTAGACCATATGCTTTAAGACATGTCCAAAATGATAAGACTTTCTCTTCTGCTTTCTTTTCAATGGACATTTGCTTTGATTTACCGAAGAAGCCCGTTTAGCCAAAAGAAAAATGAGAGACAAAACTCACAAATTTCCACCTTTGTCGTTTCACTTGTATGAAAAATACCAAACCCTACCTGTTGTAACCACTGATAGTTCTCGTAAAACTTCAATCACTCTCGCCAAAGTTATCAAACCTCTGTAACCTTAAAGTATCCTCGATGATCTCAAGAATCATGATATACATCAAGCTTCTATCTCCTTCTGAAGACTTGTGATGGATCATTTTAAAACTTCACGAATGTTTAAAAGAAAGAACCAATGGACTTCTTCTTATTCGATAAAGTCATTTTCCGATGAAGTTCCTATCAAGAACAACACTAACAACTATCATGAAAGGTATACATCATAAGCTTTTGATAATTACAGAGAGTTTTACTTCTATTTCTTGTTAATCCTTTTTAACATAATTAACAAATCTTGCTTCATCCTTTCATTTCCATTTCATGTCAAAGACAAAGCTCACCGAGATCCGACTAGATCTCGGTTATATTCAGAGATATGAGACAATCTCTAAACTTCTCTTTTGGAAGAGTTTTGGTGAACATATAAGCCATATTTACAGAGGTATGGATCTTGATCACTTTCACCAGCTCATCATCTATAACATCTCTGATGAAGTTATACTTGATTTGAACATGTTTGGTCCTTTCACTACACATTCTATTATTAGCTACGAGAATAAATCTACAAGAATCATAAAATATCTCCACTGCATTTTGCTTGAACCTCATTTCTTTGCATAAACCCTTTAACCAAAGTACTTCTCCCCTAGCATCTGATAGAAAAATATATTATGATTCTGTTGTTGATAATGCTACAACCTTTTGCAATCTTGATCTCTAACTCACTACATTGCCACAGACTGTGAATATAAAACCTGAAACATATATTCTCTTGTGCAAATCTGATGCAAAATCTGAATCACAGAAACCTCTGACTTGAAAATCATCTTGTTTTGTGAATGCTAAACTGACATTAGCTGGTTTTACTAACTAATGACTTTTGTTTAGTTTCGACATGTACCTGTAGACAAGTCCAACTCCATAAGCAACATCAAGACGAGTGCTAATCATGTAGTACATCAAGTTTCA
The DNA here is from genome assembly GCA_023374145.1 of Lepidium sativum. Classification (NCBI taxonomy): domain Eukaryota; kingdom Viridiplantae; phylum Streptophyta; class Magnoliopsida; order Brassicales; family Brassicaceae; genus Lepidium; species Lepidium sativum. The sequence goes on along the minus strand of JAKUCM010003739.1, from coordinate 14,993 downwards.
ACAACAAAAGCATAAAGTATGCTTTACATATCCTTTTCTTTCATTTATTTTTCTTCCTCAGTTGATTCTTAATTCTGAAATGAGAACTTATGATAAACTGTACTGACCTGTAGTCTTCCATATTAAAAGACTTTAAAACTTTCAATAACTAGTCATTTTGAGAAAAAGTTAAGGAGCCTTCCTTTCTGTTTTTGATGATATTCATACCAAGAAATCTTCTTAGCTTGCCCAAAATCCTTCATTTCAAACTCTAAGCTCAACAAATTTTTTAGCCTTTCTATCTCTGATTTACTCAGAGCTGCAATCAACATATCATCTACATACAAGAGTAAGTAGATCATGTTTTATGAGTTGTAACCTTTTAAGTAGACACAAGGATCATAGTCACTTTTCCTGAATTTATGTTTAACCACAAATGAGTCAAATTTGTGGTTTCACTCTCTAGATGATTGCTTTAAACCATAGAGAGATTTCTTTAGTAAACAAACCTTACCATCTTGACCTGTTTTTACAAACCCATCAGATTGGTCCATGTAGATAGTTTCCTTTAAACTCCATGAAGAAAAGTTGTTATCACATGCAGTTGCTCCAGTTCCAGATTAAACTTTGCCACTACAGAGAGTATAATTCTGATAGAAGTGTATTTAACCATTAGAGCAAAGACATCATTGTAATATATTCCCTCTATATGGGAGTAACCTTTTGCGACCAATTTAGCTTTAAATCTAGGCTTCTCAACTCCTGGAATACATGGTTTCAACTTGTATATCCATTTATAGCCAATAACCTTTTGATTCTTAGACCTGTCTCTTAGATCCCAAGTGAAATTTCTCTTAAGAGAATCCATTTCTTCATCCATTCCAGAATTTTTTATCTATGCTTTATGAGCTTCCTGATAGGTTTTAGGCTCTTCTAGATTTATGAGTTATACACTAGCTAGAGCATAGGTTGTGAATTCTGCATCTTCAAACCTTGATAGTGGTCTTATCTCTCTTCTCTATATGTCACGAGCAAGTAAGTAGCAATCTTCACTACTTGCATCTTCTGGAATTCCATGATAACCTGAAATCACTTGATTGTCAAAATTTGAATGAACTTCTCCATCTTCTGAATCTGATTGGACCTAAACTATCTAATTATCCTAAACATTATTATCCATTATTCCTCCACCTGATGAAGTAATAGTTACAGTCTTTGATTCCTGGCCCAAATTTTCTTCTAGATATTCTATGAAAGTAACTCTTTTCTTAGGTTTATGTTGAATGCTTCCCGTACTAACACTCTTAGAATTATTAAACAAAGTGCTTTCATCAAATACAACATCTCTGTTAATAACCATCTCTCGTTCTTCTGTTAACCAGGTTATGTAGTCTTTGATACCTTGACCATAGCCAATGAATACTCTTTTAGTAGCTCGTGGACTTATCTTGTCATTGATTGTATGAAAAATGCAACACATCCGAAACTCCTTTCATGAATGTATTCCATCTTTCGATCTGGAATTCTAAAATTCACAGAGGATGAGGGAGACCTATTGATAATATACACTGTTGTAGCTGCTGCCTCTACCGAAAAATCTCCACATAATAGTTTTGTTCATTCTTTCTGATATTCCATTCTGTTATGGAGTGTAGGGAAATTTGTGCCTCTTGATTCATGATTCCATACACAACTTATCAACTTGGCATTACAATACTCTAAACCATTATCAGTCCTAAGACATTTGATCTTCCTTTTAGTCTGATTCTCCACCATATTCTTCTATTTCTACCAATTTCTGAAAGGCTTCATCCTTAGTTTTTAGGAAATAAATACAAGTTTTCTTAGAGCAATCATCAATGAAACTCATGTAGTATTTAGAGCCATCAATACTAGGAGTAACATTAGGAGAACCCCACAAATCTGAATGAACATAATCAAGATTTCCTTATGTTGTACTCTTTGATCTTTTTAAGCTTTGTTTGTGAGATTTCCCTAGAGTACAAGATTAAGAGAATCTAACCTTCTGTATTTCATCCTTCTTGAAAGACCCCTTCTTTGCTAGAATTTTCATGAACTTTGATTCATATGAGCTAATCTTTTGTGTCATTTCTCTGTTACATATGTTGACTCTTTAGTAACATTGGCATCAAGTTTTAGAACACTACCTTGAAGATAGTATATAACATTCTGATACTCTCTAGTCAAGATTTCCTTTTCATCTTTGTAGAAGATAACTTTGAAATACTTTCCAATATAATTTCACCCAAATTGTTATATTTGTCCATGAAATATTAGATTCCTTCCCATCTCTGGCATATATATAACATCGTTTAGAACTATTTGAGAACCATTTGCTTCGACAATAGTGATGTTCACAATGCCCTTTACAAAACAATAAGTATAATTTCCCATTAGAGCTCGATCTCCTTTTAATTCCTTGTAGCATGGCAATACATCTCTGTTTGGAGTAATGTGAAAAGTGCAACCTAAATCTATAACCTACTCTTCTGTTGTAGCAAATAAACTGGCGACATAAGCTGATGATTATGGAAGAACAATTGTGACATTTGCTGAACTCTGGCCTTTGCTATTTGATCCTTTTCCTCATTCTGGACCATTCTCTCTTCCAATGAACTTTTGAACCACAAGTCCAACAACTTTTGCCATTAGGTTTTTCTTTAGGCCTGCTCTGAGATCTCCCTTTTCTTTTGAACTTGCTTATGCCATTTTTGTTTTGGTTTATATCCGATCTTTTCTCTGATTCGCTCCTTGATTCAACAACAAGACTATTTGTTGAACCTTTTTTTTGTATAACAAACCTTTCTGAATTAAGTTTGATTCTATACCATATGCCCTAGTAATGAGATCGTCCATTATTATAGTATTTTTAGCATTGCCAAACTATAGAGTATGAACTAGAGGATCATACAGAGGTAATAAACTGTTAAGCAAATTCATTGCTTGATTCTCATCTTGAATGATAATCTCTTAAAATTTCTAAATCATTGATTAGCTTCAAAAACTTATCAAGATTTTCCTCCACATTTTTTTATCTTCTTCCATTTTGTAATCTATGCAAAGAGATTTTCATCTCTTCTAGTATACTTTGTTGCACTTTGTTTTAGTTTAATAATCCCTTTCCAACACCTTCCACTGCTTGTAGGTTATAGATTCATGCATGATCTTCCTAAGAATAGGATTAGTGAAATATTGACCGAGAAGATTTCTTGCTATTTTGTCCCTCATAAACCATTTAGAATCCTTTTCTTTTGCTTCCATCTTAACCTCTTTAGCATCTTTTCATGTCTCTGTTGCTTCCAAAACAATTGATTCATCATGATATTCTTCTTCTAGAATATCTAACAGTTCTTACATCTCGGACTGCCCTAACACCCGATGCGTCCACAAACCAAAATATCATTTTCCATCAAATTTCTCCATGTCGGTTCCATAGCTATATATAATCTTTACTTGATTTATTACCTGCAAAATAATAAATCAAGCCTGAGAATAACTACGCTTCTATAATTCCTGAAGCAATATAAATCTTATCTTTGATGAACACTTTTGAATTTTAGTTCCCTGATCTTATCTTATTTGAATTTGCTGATTAACTCCTTTAATTCTTGGTTTGATGTTTTCAGGTAAACGATGCCGGATCCACGAGATTTCTTTGACTCCTTCGAAGATCAGTCTCAACATTCGGTAAGAATCATTCTTCTCCTTCCTTCAATTGTTGAAATATGCGTTGATGATTGCAATTGATTAACCATGGCGTTATGATACCATTTGTTACCGATATGAACTAAATTAACTTGCAGAATCTCTACTTGATTCTTTGCTTTAGATCGAGATGAAGAGAATAAGAATCTAGAGAGAAACAAGGTAAGAACATAAGATTATAGAATTCCCATGTGAATGGGGAACATTTATCTTCGGTTTTGAAAATAGGATTCCCTAAACTTTCTTTTGGTGATTATATATACACATCAATCAAGCTTCAAAGAAAAATCCAATCAACATCAAGCTCATATATATTGAGCTTTTTCTGTTAAATTTGTTATAACAAACTTAACAACATATTAGACCATTCTTAAAGACATGCCCAAAATGATAACTTTCACTTTGACTTTCTTCTCAATAGACACTTGCTTCTATTTATCAAAGAAGGCCATTTAGCCCAAAGGAGACAAAACTCACACAAAAATTATCATATAACTAGGTACGTACTCGTGACGCTGTAGTTTTATTCTTTAACTAAATTATGCCCCATGATGCGTACGTGATATGTCTTTGTAAAACATCAATACGTATTTCTAAATTATTTTTATTTATTTACGATGCTTATATGCGATATTTATTTATTTCATGATTTAATTTTTATATGTAAATTTATTAATTTTATGTATACTTGATATATTAAAAATCAATTTATAATAATGATCGGTATTGTACACAAAATATATATTTTGATCTGTTTTTATTTAGTTTTTAATGCATTACTATCATATATAATTTTTTTTGACTCATATCATTTAAGTTTTTAGACTTATGTTTACTCAGCTTATACACATATTCATTTCTTTGTTTAGACTTGTATTCATTTAGAATTTTAAACTCGTATTTATTTACGATATTATATCTATGTTTAAATTTTTTTGAGTTTTATATGATTGACATGACACATACTTTTATTAATTAATATTTTAAGTAATTGATCAAAAGTTCACTTATAAAAATATAAATATACTAATATTAGTCATTTTTACTAATATGAACATATTTATAGATAATCATATTATACTTTTTTAAAATAAATTACACAATGAACATATATTTTTATAACGATTTTAGTACTTCTCTGCTTACAAAAAATTAATGAATTTAGAAACCAGTTGTTATTGATATTACAATGAATTTTATGACCCTAAAAATATATAAACTCATTAGAAAATATTCTTAATGATTTTAAGTGCAAATAGATAGAATATTAGTTAAAAACATTAGAATCACAAAGAACCATCTCAATAGTTTGACCAAATTCTGCAATGAATACTTTTTACAACCTTAGTATCTTAACTTTATTTAACTCCCCGGTTTGAAGAAATATGATATATGGTGGTGCATGCGGGCGGAGAGGTTTAAAGTAATTCTTTTGGTCACCAATGTCACCAAAGTGCACTTCTCCTTTCAGTCACTTGTCCAAAGAGAATTCCAGGATTAAGCGTGGTTGAGTTGGAGTAGTTGAAAGATGGGTGATATTTCGAGAAGTGATTTTGGAACCGTGTGTGTGAGGATATAATATGAGAAAAGATCATATGGTGATTTATAAGATCGATAAATAAGTCTTTAAAATTTTTGTACTTAAGTGTACCTACTGTCAGTCCAGCAAGGTGAATCTATAGGCCTAAACATGACGTAGAGTCTATCAAAGTAATAGTCAGAGCTTTAGACTTTAACTCTTCAAATTTATTTGTAGAATTTCAATAAAGAAATATTAGAAACCGAGATGATGAATTATAAAAGATCGTGAAAAGTAAAAGAACAATTGTTTTTATCACGGATTTTAGTATTAGTCATAGGATGAATATTCTATATAAATAAAAGAATAGAATTTTCTTAATAGAATAACGGGTGAAATTTTAAATTAGCTATGATTAAGGATATATTTTATGATATAAACTAAAAATTAAGAATTCTAATAGAATAAGGAGTAAAATTTTAAGTTAGGTATGAATAGAAATATTCCTTATGATATAAACTACATATTAGAAATTACTTATGATAAACTATAACTATATCCAATATTTGAATATATATACTCTATATATCAATAAATTTTTTCCACAATATTAATCTCCTAATCTTTGATGTTAACCTTGTAATATGTTTATTTATATACTTATTACTCTTATATATACTTTCTTATACTTTACTATATATATTTTTTTCAAAATACATATAGTTCCAAAAAATCAATTTATAATATATCTTTTTCCACATGTAAATAGAATAATCTTTTGTGATTTATGAAAATAAATTTATATATAGTCAAACTTATATATGTAATATGTTTATTTATATATTTAATACTCTTATATATACTTTCTTATACTTTATTATATATATTTGTTTTCAAAATACATATAATTCCAAAAAATCAATTTTTAATAAATCTTTTTCCACATGTAAATATAATAATCTTTTGTGGTTTATGGAAATAAATTTGTATATAGTCAAACTTATATATATATATAAGTTAAATACATTGAAACTATATGATTTTTTATTAATTTATTGATATTTGTTCTAAAAATGTAAATATATTTATCGATATAATTTAACTTACAATATAACTTATATGATATTAAGTCTCTTAACTAATGTTATAATTTGATTTTATTATAATAGCTTCCTAGTAACAAATTTTTAATAATATTTTTTGATTAAAATATATTAATAACATAATATTTAAGTTAATACTATATTTTCATTATATAAGAGATTCCCTAAATAAAATAATCTTTGTGATTTGTGAAAATAAACTCGTATTTGGTCAAACTTTTATATATAAGTTAATTGAAACTATATTAATATTTATTAATTTATGATGTTACTATTAATTTATTGATATGTATAATTTTACTATAAAAAAAAATAAATGATACATATATTTAGTTTGTTAAACGTTGATAACATTAATTATAATTTTGTTTTGTTATCTAATATATTTTATTATTTTATTAAAAATAATATATGATTATAATTTGTTTTGTGGTAATAAATGCTTAATAATAAATTTGTTTAAATACTTCATAAGCCAAAGTAGACTAATATAACATTATCTTTAAGTTTATGATACAATTTTATTATAAAAGAGATAATTTTTGTAACACTTGTCTCTCGACTCATTGAGACACGTGTCATTTTGTGCCAAAACATTCAATTTTTATTTAATAACTAAGATAGTCCCAAAATCTTACATAAAATCTCTCGAATAAAAATTATTAAAATAAAGAAACTAACAAAGAAAATGTCTTACAAAATAAATAACTAAAATAAATAACTTCAATGAAAAAGGGAGACTCGGCAGCTACTCACGATCCTAGATCCGATCTGGAAAAAGTGGAAAAATGAGGGGGTGAGTATAAATACTCAGTGAGGAGATCACTTCTGCCCACTGATGCTCAAAGTTCTAACTTAATACTAAACATCGTCTATCCTAAGCATAGAAAGCAATCATGTGCAACTTGTGTATTTCAACAAGTTGTACCAATCAGACTGGTCTGCCAGTAGCAGCCAACGTCTCGCACATCGGCTCAACCATACTCCACGATGGCTTTAGAGCCCCTCGGTTAGGAGACCACGGTCTGTCGATCCTCCCTAGCTCGTCAGCGGTTTTTGGACTGAAGAGGTCCCGTCGGCTCACTCCAGACCATTGTCTCTTTTCCACGGGGATTTTCGGCTCGTAGCTCAATTCCTCCGCGTCACCACTTTTTAAGAGACATCCAGACCATTGTCTCTTTTTCTCGGGGATTGTCGGCCCGTAGCCCAATTCCTCCGCGTCATCACTTTTTAAGAGACATGTCACTTACTCATTTACTCATTTTTTATCTACTTACTTTTCATTAAAACATTAAATATATCACCTCTTATGAGATGCCTCAACAAATACGTATTTTAATTATTTATATATTATATAATAATTCAAACAACTATCATATTTCCAAACATTTACAAAAATCCCTAAAATATTATCTAAGAGTTATATAATATTTAATATATGATTAAAAATATTCTAATTAAATATTTTTAATTTCTAGAATAAATGAGTTTAATATTAAATTAAAACTAAAAGTCTCGCAGATCATATCCTCACCTAGATTGGCCGGTGACAGATTCAAAAACGCAGCCAAAAACAAAATCAACAACTTTCACAGCAGAAACCTTCACACACGAGCAACCAGACATAACTAGGGTTCATCAGTCAACAAAACAGATGATTATTGCTGACCAAGCAAAGACATTACAGATCAGATCTTACCTAGATTCAAAGGTCTGACGGTTCTGTTGTGTTCCCGGATGTTCCCTTTATCTAAATCAAATAAAAACCTTACTTTCCTTGCGCAGATATAGTCATAAAACGACCCCAAATATGCCAAGTCGAACACATCAATTAGAACAAAACTTAGAATTCTCCAAGTCTAGAAAAAGAGACTGAGTTGATGGCTTACCTTAAACTCGATGTAACTCTCTCAATACTACTCCGATCAACGATCTGTTTGAAGCTACAGAAACTTGAGAGAAAGATCTTTCCATAACTACCAAAATTATTGATAGGCGATTAATATTAGATTAGTTATGGACCCCGAAAATAATGGTTCGGCCTGGATTTTTTACCACTTGAAGGCTGCTCTAGGTTGATCAATCAACTTCGGCAATGAAGATACTTGCTATGTGGCTCGAGTTTGAAGATTTCATAATAGGAAGAAGCTTAGGTGGCGCCGAGTTGGTGGGTTTAAATAGGGGAACACACTAGGTTTTAGTGCTAGGTTGAGAAGATGCATATTTTCTTTTTTTTCTCAATAACTTGATTTCCCTTGACAATTCTTTTATTTGGCCTTATGAGCCACAAAATTAATTCATTAACACAATATTGGGTCTCACAACTTTCATCTGGTATCATTTTTCCATTTAATATTAAAAGTAAAACTTTTGTTTTGTGATTAAATAGGGTTATTTTTTATATAATACACTCTAAGTATTAAAATTAGGTATGATAAACTGTTATATTTATTTCAGTTTATATAATTGAAAATTAAATGTATATTTTTAAATATAAACTAACAACAAATGACTCTTAACTTAGTGGCAGACGGTAAATCCACATAAGACACCTCATTTGCACAACCATGGACCAAGTCTCCCCGCCTACATTGTGTAGGAATTTGGCTATTGGACCGGCCAGTTGTGACCCAATATAATTTGTCGTTGACAAAAAAAAGAAAACTAACATTGATATTTTATTATGTCGTCCATGTATATATTTATTAATAAATCATATTAATAACATATATTATATATGATAGCGATGATAAAAATATTTAAAATTATAGAGTTATATTATATAACGTTAATTTTAAATTAAGGCCCTATTATAATCTCTCTTATAGAATAATCCTTGATATGATAATTTTTAGTAGATAAAATAAGTGAGTCAAAATAGAATTATTGGGAAATGTGTAGTTGTTTAGAAAACAGTATTTAAGTATTCGGTTTGATTTTGGTTTTCATTGCTTTAGAAAATTTACTTTTAATTATATAAAATATTCTGGTTGTAGAAAAAAAACCTACAACTCAAAATTATAAATTTTTTGCAAATTTTTTAACAAAGTAAAAAAAAAATTATCTCTTATATAAAATCTTAATTAATCTTTTAAAAAATTATTTTGAAAGTAGAAAAGGAATAGTAAAAATCAAACCGTATTTAGAGCATTTCCAACCCCACTATATTTTTACTTTTAAACTATATGATAGAATAAAATCATTTCCAATCTCACTCTAAATCTTACTCTATAATAAAGTAAGAAACAATATTACTCTATATTTGGCATTGTCATTACTCTATTATAGAGTGAAACTTTCTATATTTACAAAATTGTCCTTCAACTTTGAAATATTATAATCTTACACTTAACTAATAGTAGAGAGAGTAACCATTACACTTTGATGTAAAATATTAACTCCAAGATAATTTGTTTTATAAGAAGTATATGTATAACTAATTAAATTTTTAGAATACAACACTTAATAAAAATACGATAATATAAGTAAATATTTTATTGGTTATATTTGTATTCTACTAAGATTTGAAGGTACGTCAATAATAAATTTTGAGAGTATTTCTAATAGATTGTTTCCCCCAACTTCAAATTTGGAGGATTTTAAGTTTTGTAGTATAAAATAAAATAAATGGGTTAATAGGTGTTTGGAGAAAATAAAAAGTATATTTTAAGAATATTTTTTTAATAAGAGTGAAAAATAGATTATTAGATTGGACATGTACTTCAATTTTAATGAATATATTATTGTCAACTAGTCTAGTGGCTTTTGAATGTCGTTCCTATTACTGCATGTAGGGAGTTCGATCTCTGGTGTGTTAAAGATTTGTACTGTGACAATGTCACTTAGCCATCTGTCATCGGCAAAATAAAATGTTATTGTTATTATTATAATGTTAATTTTGTTTTTTTCCATTTTATACTTTACAATTATGTTAAACATATAGGTTTATTACTTTTAGATATTTATATATTGCTACACAGAGATAATTGCTTAATTTAAAGTTTAAACAAACTAATAATACTATGTAGATAATAATAATAATCAATAATATAATTTTATTAAGAGATAATTGTTTATTATTATTATAAAAGATAATAATAGATACAAATATTATGTGATTATTATTTCTTAGTAACAATATTATTTAGTACAAAATATACCAGTATAATATAGTGTATAAGTTAATACTATGTTTTTATTATATATAAAGATTGTCACTTAAATTATTTTAAAATCATTGGACTAAAAGTGAAGTTGAACATTTAAATGTTTCAATTGGTTAACGGAAAGTTAAATATTTGTTCCAAAAGAAACTATAAACCTAAGAGGTCTTAAAGTTAGAGATGAAAAAGCTTAGCACATTAACATAGCGTAAAGTAAAGCATTAGTAGAAATCTTTTATATGTCAAACGAAAATTAAATCATATTCGCACTCTTATATAACAGTATCTTTACAATCACACGGCAATATAATTTTTTTTAGAGAAACATATTTTTAATTCTATGGTCTTCTTTGGTATGGCAGAAAATATAACAAATAAAGAGGTAAAACTTGCCTACCTTATTACTAAGTTGTAATTTTTGGCTTACATGAAGCAATAGTGTTGTTATGAACCCTAATGTATTATAGTTAGTGGTGTCTGGAGGCTAGCAAAATAGTAGTTCATGAGTGCAGCGACATAAACTAAATTCACACCCTCATGTATTGATGCTCTAGAACCTGCCAAAAAAAACGGATAAAATAAACTACTATTACAATTCCTCTCTGCAACAAAACAAAAGACAAAGAGAGTTAAACGGTTTAATCCACAAAGTTCATCTTTTGAACCTTCCACTAAAGGCCACTTTGACATTTTTTACTTTGCCTTAGTCTTCCACCAATGCTATATGGATTTGATTAGAGAGCAGATTTTCTCTTTCTTCTTGTTACCAGAGTAATGACTGAGTTACCTCTAGTCTCTGTCTCATCGCATAGAACATGGCTTTACAATTCGACCACAAGAGTCTGACTTACTTCAGGAAGAAAATACCTAACTTGTCCAGTCTCCAAATTGGAGCTTTGTCCTTCATTTTAGGAGATAACCATCGCCAATCTGAGAATACGAAGTTTCTTCCTTATCCAGCTTTGGCAGATCATCTTGAACATTCACCAATGGAGCTTGATCATCCACAAGACACAAGTAGCCCTCTAGCTTTGTTCTCCAAATTCGAATATTGTCTAGTAAGTTCTTGAATATTTGGAAGACCATCGTCAATGTGTGCACATAAATCTTTTTGTTTATCCTGCTTTGGTGGCTCATTGTTTCCTTCGGCATGAACACTAACCTGTGGAGTTTGATTATCCACTAAAGGCAAGGAGAAACTTAGTGGCCTTTTAGCAGGATTTGAGTTCTCGTTCAAATTTTCGTCTTCATCCTTTTTCATGATATCACCATTCTCAAGCTTTGGTACTTCTTTAGGGAGATCATCATTATTATCATGACTCTTAGGAATTGGTTTTGCTTCTTGAAAGTATATTGATCTCTTTGTAGAAGCTTGGTTTGGTGTTGATTCATCAATTTGCAACCGTTTGGTTTGAACCAGATAATATGTTACAGACTTATACCCAAGTGCAGGTAAAAAACAATCCAAACTAAGAAAGAAATATTACAGTTCTAGATTTTATTCTAGAATCTAAAACACACACACACACACACACACACACACAATATTGCAATGAATGATTATAAGAAAACAACATACCGTTCTGTAAATAGGACCAGTTGGAACCCATCATTTACTATTCCTGCACAAACGGCAATTGCAAATCCCACAACATAATGGCAAACCCAGTTTGGATTCTCAAGCGCTTCAAGCACAAGTTCACCATTTTTATGTTTTTTTTTGAAGATTATGGCGCAAGCCTTTCTCCAACCATCATAGTTGATAGTCAACCAGTTCTTAATCCAGCCTTATTGGCGATATCTCTCTCCCTGTTCAACCGGTGGTCTCAAGTGTCACCACCATGACTGAACTTTGGAGCCTTATTTCAATGACTTTTGGCAATCCCACATGATGACATATTTGGCAGCTTGAGCATCAAATCATAACCTGCGTAAAAGGCACAAAAATGATTTCGGAGTACAATTGTACAATCGAAACGAAGGCTGATGATCTATCTTTCTTTTAAAAACTTCTGGATCAAGAAGATCTCACCAAACATATTTTAGTAGATTTGAGTGAAGATTACAAACCAGAGATAGATGCAACCAACTAAGTCTGGTTGGCACTCTCGTTTAGGATTTACATATGTAAAAACATACTATTTCGCTATTTCATTTACGTACTTCATCTACATGTTGCATGGATAAGCCTTGTAATACTTATTGGATTATTATAATTCATAAGTTACCTTTCATTACGTCTACTCTCCGATCTAACAAATCTTTGTTTTAGATGTGTGGGCTTCACCCATAATATCAATTCATAGCTTTATATATTATCGCCATACCTTATTTTATTTATCTGTTCTTATCTTGCAAAAAAAAAACAAGATAAGAATAAAGGCACACCAACTGGCAAGATCAAAATCTTCCAAAGATAAAACAGCGAGAACCCCGAACCGGGGACACAACCGGAAAGCTACAAATTACACATAGTCATGAACAAATTACTAACCGTTATGATTAATTTAGTGATATGAAATAAACACTAAACCTTCAACTCGAACTTTGAGACTCTTGATCTGTATGTTTAGTAGAATCATGTATCAGCAGCACTAGATGAGCAACACAACCAAAAATTCTACCAGGATATAAGTTGCAAAGACGAGCTGCAAAGAAAGCTGTCACAGAACAAGGATTCTTACAAGCTATGATCATACATTCATATTATCTTAAAAGCCAATAGAATAAATTACAAGAAGTTATACAACAATTTAAACCTATAAAAAAGCACATCACCTTTAGTTTAATGTCTAAAAGGATGGTACCCACACTGTACAGTGGGGTTATGGTTTATCTACGTAGCTCAACCAAAGAAATACTAAACTAACCTCTACGTTTTCGGAGTGTGTTAATGTTGGGGAAGATTGTGAGGTTTGTTGCTCATCACATATCATTTCCTTCTAGAAAGAAAACATAATAGAGTTAGTACAATTACATTCACCAATCTCTACCATAGTTTAGCTCATACATATGTCAAAACTAAAGAAAGAAAATATAAATTATAATCCATGCGGTTCATAAAGTTTACAACATTAGTTGGATCTTCGATATGGCTCAGTCATAATCAAATACACTTTTACATACATCTGACCAACTGAGGCTTCAACACCTTCTTCTCGGGTCTCACTTCCACGAGACTAACTTTCATACACAATAGACTTCTTAGACTTTTCCAAAGCCATCACCGATGGTTTTGCCTCCAACACCTTAAGGAGGCATTCATTAATCGATTTTTGATGTGACATGGTTTCCTCAAGACTATGAAGCCTCTCATTCGTCACAACATGCTATATACTTCTCTCCTCCAGTCTTGCGAGCCGTTCAGACGTGTTGAGTTGATCAAATCTCATCACGTCAAAAACATTCTTCATCGACTAAAGAATTTCTAATATTATTGTCTTATCCTCACTTTGTTTGTTGGCCTCAAACTCCTTCCTCCTTTTCTTCTCCAATCTTCTTTTTTCAGATTTTTTTCTTTTTTTTTCTTTGTTTTCTTTTTCTTCATTTTCTTTGACTTTTTCCTTGGCCACCTTTTGGAATTGGGCCAAATTCATTTCGGGGTATGAAGTCTCCTTTGCCTTTGGACTACCCTGAGACTTTTTCTTAACAATATATTTCTTCTTCTCTGTCACATTCGACTTCGACTTTGCCTTCTTTACGCTTACAAGCTCATCTTGGGGCTCATCAACTATCTGTTTTGAAGTTTTAGAAGTTGGGATAACCCAAAACGTCTCATCTAATGTTCCATTGAGAATGTCTCGAATTATTCTGTCAATTTTGGAATCCCGAGCATCTCCATGCAACTCAGGGTATATGTTACGCCCATATTAGGAGGACATGCACAAAGCTATGCACACTCACCGATGAAATTTTTGGTGATAAGTGAGAGATCGATTTGAGAAGGGCTTGAAATGCTACTCTCCCCCAAGGATGCCTCTTAAATCTTTCCGGATCCATTACCAATTTTACGTAGTAAACAAGGATCCTACTATTGGTGTGAAAGCCAAAAATATCTACATGCAACACCACCAACAACCTCATTATCCTCCTCTTAGCAAGAGACCAATCCTTGCAAATCTTTAATATCCCCTCAAGCTCATTCCATTTTGAACAATCACCGTGGACTAAACCCATGTCAACCCATAAATCTTCTACCGCTAAGCTTACATCATTATGATTAGTGAAATGATTCGTAATTAAAAAACTAATTCAATGGCAATTCTTAATTGTACTCCCACTTTTAACCAATGTTCTTACTTTTCACAATTGGATTTATTGATTAAAGTGTGGTTGTTGGTATTTGAGTGAATAGTTTGCAGAAGTTACCGTATATTAACGCTATTAATCTATTACTCTGTAAAAACGGTGGCGGATCTACGACATTTTATAGTACGAGATAGTAAATAAACAATAGAAAATTAACCAATTTTTTAAAAAGTATGGGGTACATCTCTCTCTCTC
>JAKUCM010003738.1:0-30960 GCA_023374145.1 Lepidium sativum | reverse complement strand
GAAAGAGTCAAGAAAATCGAAGCTTGGAAGATTCAGTAGAGTCAATTACCTGCTCAATGAAGTTTCATGGAAGCAGAAGTGAAGAAGAAGCAAAAATGACGATAGATCTGTGAGATTTAAAAGGAAGGCTATTTTATTCATCCAAAGTGACAATAATCGAGTGCTACGCAGCGCACGGAAGTAGTAAGCAAGTCTGGTCAACCTACCAAACGGGAAACGGCGTATTTGATCGGTAGAGATCTTCATACAGAGTTTGGTTTAATTTTAATTTGTGGTTTAGATCCGATTTAGACCCTAATTTCTGAAAACCACAATCTATCGTATATATATGCAAGTTTTTTTTTCAAAGGCTATCAAATTTATCTATGTATACTCAAAAGAATACATCATATCGTGCAAAAGAATATACAAGACATGTTGGAAAGAAGAAAGTAGCAAAAACAATAATAATCTAAGGTATAAATCTGGACTGGTCACGACTTCCCCAGCTACTTTGTGACTGTGAACGATCAAAGAAGTCAGAACTATAATCTTGACTTCCAAATGCCATTCTCTGAAACATCCTTATCTGAGCAGATTGTTGTCTTGAGTCGAACACTTGGCTCTGTCCTGGTCGCATTCCGTTTGTTATGTCTGTAGCTTCTTCAAGTGTGTCCAATGCCCTCACTACTTGGCTCATCTTTGGTCTTTTCGCAGCTGAGTGGCGGACGCATGCAGCTGCAGCTTCTACCATTCTAAACATCTCTCCCGCGATAAAGTTGTTCCCTAGCCTCGGATCCACTAGCTCCTCAAATTCTTCGTTTTCAATTGCTTGGTTCAACAAGGGTCTTGCCTGAAAATAGTTTTCGAACCACAGGAGGTTATAGCCTGTTAGAGTAAACATTACTCAAGACAACTTTTTCAATTTTTTGTGCAAACATTTCTCAAGCCAACTAATTTAAACATTATACTCATGGAATAAAAAGAATGCAGTATGAGTTGGGTTATGGTGTTTAATTTCATCTCTACTTAGTACTTACCCATTCAACAAGGCTCTCGTCACCAAGTGGCTGAGACGTATCGACAGGTTTGCGGCCAGTGATAAGCTCCAAGAGTATTACCCCATAAGAATAAACATCAGCTTTTTCAGACAGTTTTCCACTTGTTGCATATTCAGGAGCCATGTACCTAAAAAGAATCGACAATTAAATCGTTTAGTTCTTCTGTAAACAGTTGTTTTCACACAAAGAATGATCTAATAAATATTGCACACACTCATACCCAAAGGTTCCCATTACACGTGTTGATACGTGTGTGTTTAAATCCAGTTCCTGTGCTATTTTAGCTAGTCCAAAATCCGCTACCTATGGAAAAACTTTCTTAAAGAGTTTAGTATGGTGAATCAAATCTTTACAATGACTGGAATAAAACTAATATGATGTTGTTACCAAGGCTTCAAAGCTGTTATCTAGAAGTATGTTTGAAGATTTAATGTCACGATGAACAATACGGGGATGACCTGACAAAAAACGAAGGAAGACATAAGTACTATACATAAGAAAACTAAATATCATGAAGAAACCAAAGAGCACAAGTGAAATTTACAGTCTTCATGTAAGTAGGCGATTCCACGAGCTGCACCAGCAGCAACCTTTACCCGAGTTGCCCAAGTCATAACTGGTCTTCCTGGAGCTGCAAAGACACAGGCTTTGAAGTTTATGTACTATAAAAAGATAATTTTGTGGTTTATGGAAGATGAGTCATGTACCATGGAGATGGTAATGGAGCGTGTTGTTAGGTACATAATCATACACAAGCAATCTATGTTGTTCCGAGATGCAATAACCAACTAGTGTAACCAAATGGCGATGATGAACTCGAGAAATGATTTCAACTTCCGCTTTGAACTCCCTCTCTCCTTGACTTCCACCTATCTTTAACTGTTTAACTGCCACCTCCCTTCCATCTGAAAGAACGCCTTTGTACACACAACCAAACCCTCCTTCCCCAAGAAGATTCTTCTCTGAAAATCCACTTGTAACTTGAGCTAATTCATCGTACGAAAACCATGATCTTTGGTTGCTAACCATGCCTGAATCAGACGAAGCATAAATGTAATCGCTACCAGAATGGCTTCTCATCTTAGGAGGAGGAGCTGAAGAACGCGAGTTGAAGAGCACTACATCTGTCAACACAACGAGTTTTCAGTTACTTAACAACTTGATAATGAATGAAACAAACAAGAAGAAAAAAATATAAATGTGGTGGGTCAAGCAGTTGATGATTAGCATAAAGACAATCTACACAATTTATCAGATACAAAAAATATTCTCATCCTTTTTCTTCTATCGCAAGTATGAAATAGCTTCTTCTCTAGTTACATGTATGGTCTTCTATCCTAGACTGAAGCATTGTACCGACAAGACACAGAAACACATTGTCCGAAAGCTAAATACATGGAAAGTGCATGATCTGATGCAGATTGATCAGGGCATTCAGCAAAATCAAGCAGCCAAAACTCAATGACAGTTTCATGCTATTTAAGCTTATGAAACTTAACCACACTACTCACTACACTCAATACGCATTCCTCTTAACAGGATCTAATTATACCCTAAATGCCGAAGGACCTTAGGGTTATCAACTACACAATGTCGTTATAGGACCTGAGATGTATTCTTATGCATCTTAAATTACCTGAGCCTTGAGGAGATGAATAAGAAGAAGCAGGCATAGTGTATCCAACAAAGGTCCCAGGGTCCTTTCGCTTTCGTTTCCGAGTGAACCACACACCCAACACAAAAAGACTAAGAAAAATCAATCCCACAATTACACCAATAGCTGTAATACCTCCAGTACCAAGACCATTTTTGTGCGGTGAACCAGACTGCGTAGTGTTGTTTCCATTGTTTGAAGCTGGTCCAGTTGGTTTAGCAATTGGTTTCTCTCTCGGAACAACAGGTAATGGAGTTGGAGGAGGAGCTAAAGTGGAAGGATCGGTCGGATTGGAAGCCGGAGGAGAAGAAGCGGTAGCTGGAGGAGGAGGAGATGTGGTTGTTGCTGGAGTTGAAGGAGAAGGTTTAGGCGGAGAAGCTGTTTCATTCGGCGGCGAAGGTGTTTCCCCCGGCGAAGAAGGAGACGGTTTAGGCGGAGGAGTTGTTGTTGTTGGTGCCGGAGGTGAGGGAGAGGCTTCAGGAGGAGGAGGTGAGACAGTTTGCGGAGGAGCCGGTGGTGTTGTAGCCGGAGTTGATGGAGAAGGGGGAGAAACCACCACAGGAGGTGGAGGAGAGGAAGCAGCGACGGTGGGAGGAGGTGAAGAGACGACGGGAGGTGACGGTGGCGGCGAAGAAGACGGTGGAGGTGAGGATATAACCGGTGGTGGTGGCGATGATGATATTACCGGTGGAGGAGCTTGTGGCGTAGAAGGAGGCGGTATGACCGGAGGTGGAGAAGATGGTATAGTGGGCTGAGACGGCGGCGGAGCAGATGGAGTGGTGGTTGAAGAATTTGACGACGGCGGCGATAAAATCGGTATAATAGGAGGAATCAAACTCATTCTTTACACTTTCAATACGAATCTAAAGCAATCAACTTTCTACTCGCACCTTGTTATCGATCCATTTCGAAAACCAAATCTTATGAACCAACCCTAATTCCACAATTAGAGCCAAAAAAATTGACAATTCCCAATCTTGCGGCTCGAAGTCAACCTGTTCAACAATTAACCTAATTTCTCAGAATCTTCAGTTACTCCCCCTGGAATTTCAAAACCCAGAAGTAAAAATTCGAGCTTTAAGCAAAGAACTAGTCTAGATGGCGAAATTCAGAGCATTCCCAAATGAAAAAAGAAAATTAAAACCGTAGAAAGTTCTGAAATTCAGAGCTTTTTTTATACAGAACAATTGAAATTGGTATAAGAATCGAGAAACAGTTAGGGCAAAACAAAAGCCAAGTGACGTAGAGAGATTGGAGGAGGAATGTGTGAAAGAGAAAAGAGAAAACAAAATGTGAATATTGTCTGAACAAACGTGGAGGCAACTCTGTCTCTCTGGTCAGAGATATTTGACAGAGCGATTCACGCAGAGGAGAGAGAGAGAGTCAGACATGTGCGGAAGAGAGAGAGTGTGTGTGTTTTTGAGTTCTTTGATTTCATCATTATCATTTTTCGTCGTTTATCTCCTCCATTGACTTGAGCTTCGTTTCACAAATCTCAATTACATCAAATTATTCCACGGGAAATGAAACGTGTTTTATTTTTTATACGTTTTTATCTTTGGTTTTCTTCCAATGAAACTTTATTTAAAAAGGAAATTATGTTCACGAGAAATGAATTTTTAAAAAGTATTAAAAAAAGGTATTGGAGGGGTAGAAAAATACAAGAAAAGAAAAAAGTATACCGTGTTAAAATAATTGAGAAATTGTGAAAGAGAAACATGTGCACTTTAATGATGGTGAGTTTGAAACTTTGTGAGCATGTTTGCTCCCTAAATTAGCATTTTTGTAATAAATAAATAAATATGTTAATTTAATTTTATATTTATGAAAATAATTGATATTTTAAATTTTGGATGTTTTGTTTTAATTTTTAATTTTTTTTGTTAATTTTTTAAAACTCTTAACTTTATCTCGGCCAATTAAACTTTTTATGAATCTCAAATTGAAAATGACTTTTGAATTTTGAAAACGTTTTAAAAAACATTTATGATTGATTTGCTTTTTTTTCTTTCAAAAATGAGTTTAAATTCGTCATTTCAAAATATCAAAGACAATATTTTATTAAACTGACGAATTTAAACTTATTCTTGAAAGAAAAAGCAAATCAAACATAAGAGTTCTTCAAAACGAAGATAAGAAATGAATCGGACTTTCAAAACTCAATTTGGTTTTTAATATCAGAGTCAATTTTAATTTAAGATTCGTGAAAAATTCAATTAGCCGAGTTAATGTAAAATCAAAAAGAATTAAAAATTTTGAAAAAATTTAATCAATGCTGTCCAAAATTCAAAATTAACTCATAATTTTAAGGTTAAATTGACAATTTTCTTAAATAAATAATTATAATTATAGGACTAATTAGCGAGGTGTTACACGGCTATAAAGGTTTCTGAACTAGTGTGGGAGACACTATGAATTTTAAAAAGAGATTCAAATGCTGAAGATTAGGTAATGAAGCAAATGCACATGCTTACTTCTCACCTATAATAATTTAGCACAAATGATTAATTTGTAATAAACAATCTTATTACCGTAACATTATCGGTTTACCTTAGATCTATATACTGAATTTAACAAGATCATCTTAAAACATTCTTATGACATTTGTAAACCAAAAAAGAACAATTTGGTACTTTTTTGGTTTTTCGTAATGTCAAAGTTGGATATTTTTATTTTGTAAAATTTTCATATTAATAAGATTTTAGTTCTCGTAGAATCGTGAGTCACATAGATTGGTATACTAACATGCGTTTTCTTGTGCGCGATTCTTCTCTGTTTTTCTTTTTCTTTTTCCTCGAAATAATCACATATATTTATCAAAAAGAAAATAAAAGAAAAATATGAAACTTTGTGCGACGAAAGCAAAAATACGTCTCAAAATATTTGATAAAAAGTTGTGATCAATTGGTAAAAGACCAAGATTTTAAAATGTTCATAGCTTCGATATTTTTACTATATGAAACTAAATCATATTTTTTGGTTTCTTCTATATGGATGTAACTCATGTTTCAAGTATATTTGAATACATAAAAATGAAAATCTATTTCTAAACTTTACTAGAAAACTAATCCAAACTTCTCTCATTAAATTTAAAAATTTCTAGTTTACAAAAAATCTCAGAATTTGTTGTTTTTCGTCAAAACAGAATTCAGAATAATTAAGCTTTTTTACTCTTACGAGTCAGTCCCTAAACAATTTAGAAAAGAGTCTATACGTCTAAATCAGTAATGCATATGATTTTAAAATTTTATTTGATATCAGAGCATATATTCTATATTTCGTGGATGACAAAAACACACATAAAACTTGAATATATACTTGAGACTTGGATATATCGTGCATTTGTTATACGTTTTGAATGTCCCTTTCACGATCGACACAAACACAAGGAATCTAACAATTGTTTAACATTCTAGTTTATCTCGTGGAAGTATGAATATAGTAATATTCTCATAACGCTAAATCTATTATTTAGAAATCTTAAAACTTATTAACTTTCAATCCAACCAAATGAGTCAACAGACATAAGCTCAAAATGTTGTTTTGTTTTTGTAAATGTCATTTGCTTTTAAACCTATTTCACACGTTTGGTTTTACAATATGGAGCTTAAACAACAAGAGGAACTTTGGACAAAGACTCTCGTACCTTCTCTTCACTGAATGACAAATCTATCAGTTCTCCATGTAAGTACTTGTCGTAAGAAGTAAGGTCGAAGTGGCCATGTCCACACATTGCCATTAGTATCACTTTTGCTTCTCCTGTTTCTTTACATCGAAGAGCTTCTCTTATGGTTGCAGCAATGGCATGTGTCGGTTCTGGTGCCGGTATGATCCCTTCTGTTCTTGCAAACTGAATAGCACCTGCAAGAGAATCAAACCAGAAAGTTGGTATTAGAGTTGTGAATAGAGCAACTATAAGATTTGTGAATTTGAATTTGGAGAAAAAACCACCTTGGAAACATTCAATTTGAGGAATTGATATTGCTTCCATGTAACC
Source organism: Lepidium sativum (assembly GCA_023374145.1). Classification (NCBI taxonomy): domain Eukaryota; kingdom Viridiplantae; phylum Streptophyta; class Magnoliopsida; order Brassicales; family Brassicaceae; genus Lepidium; species Lepidium sativum. Next base: position 24,269 of record JAKUCM010003738.1, on the reverse strand, counting down.
TTGTTCATAAACATGTGAGATCAAAGGTGCCATCCCATGGTACCGTAATCCACCTGTCAACAAGACCATAGACAACACAACTTAGCCACAAAAACAAAACCAGAGAACCCTCTAACTTTAGTGTGTTTATGATCTTGGCTTTAGAGGTTATTCTAATTACCGGCATGGATAGGATCAGGAATGAAGTCATGTCCTAAAGTATGCATCTTCATCAAAGGAGTTAATCCAGCGGTATCGCCAAAATCATAAGCATAAGTTCCTTTGGTCAATGAAGGACAAGCCGAGGGCTCAACAGCTCTAATAACAGGGTTGATTTTTCCTTTGAGTTTCTCCCGGATAAAAGGAAAACTCAAACCAGCAAAATTTGATCCTCCACCAGTACAACCTATGATCAAATCAGGCGTTTCGCCAAAATTCTCCATCTGTTGAATACATTCTTCTCCAATGATTGTTTGGTGTAACAACACATGGTTGAGCACACTCCCTAGGCAATATTTTGTATCTTCATTTCTAGCAGCAACCTCAACAGCTTCTGAAATCGCAATGCCTAAACTTCCAGGACTCGATGGATCAGATTCGAGGATTCTTCTACCTGCTTCAGTGAGATCTGATGGTGATGGATGAACCTTTGCACCCCAAGTTTGCATCATTAACCGACGATATGGCTTTTGATGGTACGAGTTGGCTACTTGCCATACCTTATAATGTTGAAAATAACATAAATATCAAAACATGGATTGAAATTCATCAAAGATATCACTTCAAAGAATCTAATGTTTATATGCTTACTTCGCAATCGAGGCCAAATAGACTAGAAGCAAAGGCTAAAGAACTGCCCCATTGACCAGCTCCGGTTTCAGTCACAACGTTTTTGACACCTTCTTTTGCATTGTAGTAAGCTTGTGGAACAGCTGTGTTGGGTTTGTGTGAACCAGCTGGACTACCACCTTCATACTTAAAGTAAATCCTTGCAGGTGTCTGAAGAAGCTTCTCTAATCTCTTTGCTCTAAAATCAAAACAACACCAAAATCAAATCTGATCTATTCAGACTCTATATATGATACAGAGCTAAACTGTGGACTATGAAGAACAGAAACAAATCATTTTCTTAACAAGAACCTGATAAGAGGAGTTGGACGCCAAAGCTTATAGATTTCGAGAACTTCCTCAGGAATATCAATAAACCTCTCTTGAGTTGCTTCTTGTTTGATTAACTCATTAGGAAAAAGATGAGACAAATCTTCAGGTTTGATTGGCTCAAAAGTCTTGGGATGCAATGGTGGAGGAGGCTTGACTGAAAGATCAGCTACAAGATTGTACCATTGACTTGGAATCTCAACGTTGTGATTAGATCTCAAAGCTGCTTTTGCTCTTAAGCTAAATCCATTTGAAACTCTTGTTGCTTGTTTTGTGTTTCTTCTCAGAGTTAAGTCATTCAATCCATGAGAATCACCTAATCAAATCAATATCGATCTCAAGACATTAAAACTTGAACTTTCAGCATAAAACAAAGTTCTCTGCTAAACGACACAGTCTTGAACTGGTTTATATATTTATTTGAATAATAAACGAATCAAAGATCAAAAGTGAAGTTACCTGTAAGGAAAACTTTAGCTGTGAATGGGTTTGGAGGCAAAAGCAATTGAGAGGCCATTTCTTTGTGTTTTTTAATCAGTTTCAAAGATGGTAGAATTAGGGATTTTATGGAAGACAAATAGTATAAAAGCTTCGTAGAAGAGAATTGAGTGAAGAGAGATCATTGTAGCATTTAAATAATATAACTCGAACCGGACTTCCCGGCATCGGTGACATCTTAAGTATCTTACCATATCACAATTATTTTGTTTTGTCTTCATTTCATTTAATCTATTGGACCACTCCATTTTTTATAATGTATTTTTTTTTTTGCATCAATCTTTTGGGGAAAATAACCAATATTAAGGAAAACTTTGAATCATATTAAGGGTTTATTTTGCATCAATCTTTCAGTATTTTTATACTCTAACGTAAGCATTCAGCTTATTGAACGTGAAGATTTTATTCTTCAAAATGTTTTGTTTGGCTCTTATTCTTTGATCAAATTAATTCATCAAACCAACGTCAAGATTTCTCTATAAAATTACTCATGGCATACTAATAACCTTAATATGATTCAATTTTTTCCTTCTTTTTTTTTTGTAAAAGGTTTTCAAATTTTGTCTTTTTTCATTAAATTGATGATACTGTAGCATGGAGATCTGTTTAAAGATACAACAACCAAATAAGTTAGTAAGATATATTTTTGTGGCCAATAAAAACTTATACATGCTTAAATAGTGTTTCTTTATGACTTACCAAAAAAATATCAATTGTATAAAATTGGAAACCCATCACTTATTTACCAACCAACAAGTCACTTTCTACATAATTGTGTAATTACTAAAATAGTATTAATCTTTCAAATTTCAATATAATTTTTTTTTCGAATAATACCATTTCATCTTTATTTTTTTATTAGAAAAATAATATTATAAAACTTCTATTAATGAGGGATTCCACGTCAGCAAATAGTTAACATACAAAATTTTTTTATTTTGTTGTAGGCTTAGTCATCACATTTTGTAGGTTTTCATTTTTTTCTTTGTCGGCTTACTTATTCTCTTTGATGTAAGTTTATGTATTGTTTTCATGCTGATTAAATATTTCTTCGTTGTAGGTTTATATCTCAAGAATTGTATGTTTACAAGTTCTACTTTCTCGACTTAATTTTGTTGTTATGTAGGTTTCTTTTGCGTGCTTTGTGTAGGTTTTAAAGCCTAAGTTGTGGGTTTATTTACATTTCTCTTTTTGAACTTTGAATACATTCGTTTTGTAGGTTTGTTATTCATTTGTTGTAGGTTTAATTGTGCAATATATCATTCAGTTTTGTAGATTTATCTTGTAGACATTGTAGGTTTATTGTTTCTTCTTTCTCAACACAATTCTCCTATTTTGTTGGTTTTTGTTTTATACATTGTAGGCTTAAAGAAATTTTGTTGTACGTTTTTGTCGTGTGCTTCGTTGTAGGTTTTTGTCGTGTGCTTCGTTTATAGGTTTTTATTGTGTTGCACTTTGGATACAATCACTTTCTATGTTTGTGTATTTATTCATTGTCGACTTAGTTCTCCTATTATTGTAGGTTTGTTTTCTACTTTTGTTGTAAGATATTCTTCTTTGTTGTAGATTTACCTCCTAAAAAATATGTAGGTTTGAGCTTGTATGTGTTGTTACTCATTTTATTTTGCGTTGTCAATTTAAACTTACTGCATTATATGTTTCAAAGTCTTTGTTGGAAGTTTTTCATATACCTTAAAACTTTAGTATTATACTTTTGAGGTATGCTTAAATATGTACGTACATATTAGTATTTTATGCTTAGTTATGTACTTTTGTTGATTGAGAAACTATTAAAGGTAACCTTAATGTATATTTAGTTTCGTAGGTTTAATCTTATATTTTGTAGATTTAATTTGTAAAAGAAAACATTTTAAAAAAATTTGAATTAAAAAAAAAAGAATTAATTTTTTTTTTGTCAACGGCAAATTATGTTGGGCAACAATTGGTCGGCTCAATAGCCAAATTCCTACATAATGTAAGCATGAAAACTCGATCTCAGGTAATGCAAATGCGCTGCTTTAAGTGGACTTACCACCTGCCACTAGGTTAGATGCCATTTGCAATTAATTTTATTAATTAAAAATGTAATTTTTAAAAAAGCATTAAAGATAAAAATAAACTAATAGCAATCTTGTAATTATATGATCACCCAAGAAAATTCATGACTTTTCTATACCTCCTCCATATGAATATGAAGAATTACAAAAAACTATTCTAATAATTACATGATTATATGAGACTATTTTAGTAATTATTTCTTTACATAACCATCCTTCTACTTTATCAAATCTTTAAAAAAATATATGAACAACCCAATCTCAAAATCCATATATACTCTTCATCTCAATAGCATTGAGCTTTGACTAAGTAAGTCTATCTTCTAAAGCGAATCAAGTATCATTTTGAACATCTGTTATACATTTTATCAATATCTGTAATACAGTGAAACAAATGGAGACTAGGTGGAAGAAAGATTATCTAGCCAAGGAAGAAGACGTTCATGGACAAGATCAGGGCGATCATCTTGTGGGCAATGTCCTACACCTTGTAGAACATAGAGGTTGAAGTTAGGTAACTGACCTGGAAGGGAAGTGAAGTACTTACCTACAGGACCATCAAGAGGGGTTAGTCCATCTTGATCTCCCCATAAGACAAGAACTGGTTTGGTAATTTCCGGAATCAGCTTTATTGGGTTTGGTCCAGGTGGCCCCGTTAAGATTGATACAAATGCATCTAGTGCACCTTCACTATTTGCTGGTCCAGCAATGATCTGACATAACATTTTCACATACAAGGTCAAAAAACTTTCCTTCGTTCTTTGTCGTTGAGAGTGAGTAATAATAGTACATTACCTCTACAAGAGTATCATCTACATTGTCTTTGTTCTCGTAAACGTTTGTCAAGATGTTCTTGAGGTTCTCCCTGCGTTTTGTTTATTCATCAAGATGTTAAATCCTTGCAATGTTAAGGTAAAAGGCAGGTGATATTGTAGCTCAATAATGAAGTGAACGATGGCATACCTGTCTTTAACACGATTGAAGAGTGCAGAAGCAATTCCTCTTTGCTTGAGTAAGAAGTCGATAAGTAAGAGCAATGGCATCAACAGTTTGATTCTCCAGTCGTCAAAAACGGCTTTGTTGTTCATACCACCAGCACAGTTCAATAGAACCAGACCTTTGACCAGATCTTGTTGTAATTCTGGTTATCCAATTTGTCAAACAGACTCCAGACTTAGATCGAAAGATAGTGGATATGAGACAACTTCAGATAAAAGATGACAAAAGAAATTTGGGCAACAGCTTCATCTTTAACATTCTCTACACAAAATTGTGATTTGAAAGATCAATCAACAACTAAAACCAGCTGATTTCACCAAAATAAGATCTCATGTGAGAGTTAAGGTTCATGTCTGTGATATGTTGAACTTAAGCAAGCTCTTGGACTTGACACTCATAGAATTAGATGTTAAAACACATTGAAGTAGTGAAAGACCTGCGGCAGCAATAACACAAGCTAGGCTTCCAACAGAGTTTCCAATCAAAATTGTCGGTTTTTGAACCACTTCCTCCAAGAAACTGAGTATCAACTGCAACAAAAGTAATCAATCAAACCAAAATACCTCTTTAAACAGATAAAAGCCAGAGTATTTCAAGGATTTTTTACTTCAGCCCATGACTCCATTGTATAGCTAAAACCAGGTGGCTTCTCTGAAGCACCAAATCCTAGAAGATCAATTGCATACACTGTATGGTTTTTGGACAAAGCATTTATATTCCTGAGACAAAAAAAAATCAGTTCGTTCTTGTAAAAACAATGCAAACACACATTACAATTATCATACAACTCTCAATTGAGTTTAAGAATTGAGCTTCGAACAATTGATACCTTCGCCAATGAGGAATTGAAGCGCCAAAGCCATGAACCAAAAGAACAGTCTGACTCGCCGGAGTTACTTCCTCCGGCGAATCTTTGACAAAGTAATTAATGGAATATTCTCCTTTCCACTTCCATTTCTTGCTTCTCTCTCCTATCTCTGCCAATTCTACGGCTTCTACTACTCCTCCACCGGATACCGCCGCGCTAGACGAAGCCGTGGCTTCAAGACAGACGCGAAGTCTCCGGAGACAAATCCGTCGTAAGGTAACCGTCCGCGCCATCATTGACGGCGGCGACATTCCCGTCCATGTTAGAGCTCTCATCTTCTCTCTCTCTGGCCCTCTGCTTCTTCGGTTATCGTTTTTGGTTAGTTTGTCATTAGAGAAAATATCTTACGTGGCTTTCTTTCTTCAAATCAAAGGCTCTTTCTGGTTCGAGTAGTTTCGGTACAAACCGGTTAACAACTTAAATCGATTAAACCAATTGGTTCAATTTTGGGATTTGAGATGAAATAAACCGATGACTGGGATGGGCAGAGAATCGACAGACGGTGGAGTGCGAATGTGAACCATCCGTTCGGTTAGAAATGATTCGAGTATCCACGTGGCATTTCGTAAATGGTTAGTGAAGATAAGGATATCAAACTGAGAGGTGGTCAAATATTGGAGATAAATGGATTTATCTATTTATTTTTCAATTAATACAAATTAAATTATAGGTTTGGCTAAACCAAACCAGAAAAAGCATAACCTTCAAAGGAAAGCTTATTTAAGAAAGTAAAAATACAAACAATCAACATACATTAAGAAAGAAAATATTAACACTAATCATCACTTTTTTAGGCAACCATGATATTACCTTCCTCAGTTAATCAAAGCTTCACATACTACAAGTATTTTGTGGATGCTTCCTGGAACCACCATACAAGTTATGGTTGAATATATTTCTCAGATTCAGTGGATGGAGTATTTTCATCCACAAGACGGAGTCGTTAAAGTTTGTCGGCATTACATGCGGAGGTGGAAGCAATGCTATGGGCGATGCAATCTCTTCAAGCACGACAAATTACTAAAATTGAGTTTTCGACGGATAGTGAGACGGTGGTGTAGATATTTGACCACCGGGAAGAGTGGCCAACTTTTCTATCTATCAGGAGGAGTACCAGCGACTAAGATCTTCATTTTCTTCGTGCCAGCTATCGGTAATTCCTAAAACTTTGAATCATAAAACAGATGCGTTATCTCGTCTCACACAAATATTTGTAGGTGTGGTCGTGGTGTAATTCTTCGTTTTGGATTACTTTTCACTTTTATTTGTTGTTGGAAAAAAAAACAATCGACATACATAAAAACAATCTCTGAAACTCATACAAGACTAAGTTTTATTTTTTAGAAAAAGTTCTATTTTTAGAAAAATCTGTATACAGATTACCAATATATATTATGGTATATATGTATGTTTGGAATAAACATTTGCATAAAAAAGGAGCGTCAAAACAGTTGGTCAAAACTCTACAGAGTTGTTTTGTACTTGTGACTAATGACTTGTCTTGAATAACAAAATATCTAAATCGAAGAAAAATTGTATTTGGTTTGTCTCTTTTAGGTTCTCTTCCTAAAACGTAATTTTCATTTCCCAAAAAAACACTTTCACTTATCAATATTTTTTACGAACGCCATTTTCCTCATAATCCTCATCTTAAGGTCTGTGGAAGAGAAAGATAGGATCAGCTTCTTCGTCGTCCAAGGTAATTATAAATAAAAAAACGAAGCTAACTGAAACGGTGAGAGATATAAAAATTTCTCACTTTTGATTTTGTACTCGTTTCGTTGGTTGATTGTTAAGCAGATAGTTCGATGGAAGATTAAAGGCATGCACTTTAGTTGTTTGATTAAATGCCCCATTGAGATTATTTTATGAAAGCTTATCTTCTGTCTGATCATTTTGGTGGTATTTTTTATTTTATTTTTTGCTTTCTTTGAACTTTACATTAAACACCAGTAATTTTGTATACTTTTTCGTTTCTGATTTTTCACTTCTTTGAATCGTTTCTGATTTAGTTATGTTGATGACCTCTAGTTGTTAATTTTTGTTTCTTTTATCAACTAATTTGCTCTATTTGTCTTAAAAATTCAATCTTTTATTGTAGTTCTGTTTAAACGTAAAGAGATATGATGATGACATGTTGCTCTTATTACACAGATTTGGAGCTTTGTATGGCGCTGCTTCCACTTCACCATGAATTCCCCTGTAATAATAATGTTTTTCAGAATGGAACTTCTATCCGAAAAAGCAAAGGAAAACTATTTGATTCAAGGCGTTTCTCGTTTGGTAGAACCTTCCTATGTCCGGCTTTCAACGTATTAGTGAAAACAGAAGTTACTAGCAATGACATTAATGGTCTGAAACACAGAACAATGGCTGAAGTAACCATTTTGGGGCAAGATTGTAGGATAAAGAGTCCTATAGGATTGAATCTGGATTGTCTTTCACCAAGAGGAAAACTGTGCGTAGTAAGGGCGTCATCAGATAACAAGATTACCAAAAATAGACTTAAAATGTTAGAATCTTACTTTGGGAAACTTCAAAGCAATGACGAGAAGAAGCCTTCAATCTCAATGGGTGATGGAAACGATCGAAATGCTGAACTCAATGCGGATGATGAGTTGGAATCTTTGAGCGTCTATCTTGACAAACTCCAAAAAGGTATAACAATATGGTTATTCTTGGATTTGGTGTCTTGTTGCTTGATCTTATTGATATCCCTCTTGTTATTGCTCTCTTCTTTGGCTGTTTGTCAGATGTGAATTCTAAAGGTTTAGTCCCCTCTACCTTGGACATGGTAAAGTCAGAAGGCGGTTCAGTATCAAGCAAATTGAGAAAGACTAATACTGAAAGCAATAATAGTCCTTTCCCGCAGCTTGATGATGATGATCAATCAGAAGATACCTTGAACTTCTACGCTGTGTAAAAAATTCATAATCTCCTCATGTTCGTTTGGATGCAGAACAGGTTCTTATCGATGCTAAACAATCTTTTTTTGTTTTGTCTTTGCTGAAAACGCAGGAGCATATTAGCATCCATAAATGTTGGAGTGTGCTTGTTTGAAGCAGCAGCTCCAGTTAGGAATAATGATATGGGACTGTTATCACTCCCGCTGTTATATGGAGCAAAGATAAATGATCTAATCGTAGCTGGAGAATGGTGGAGACTGGTCACACCTATGTTTCTGGTACAAGACCAACAAATTGGGTCTGTTCTCCCATTCTTTATTTTTTTTAAACACTTGACCAAATTGGCCAGATTTTAAATCCTGACCATAATATTGGCAAAAACTCAAAACCATAAGTATGTAGTGCTTTTGTTTATTCATTCGTCTTTTGGCACACAACATGTAGCACTCCTGATGACTTGGTTTCAAGTAATATTCCCTTTTTGTCATTGAAACACATTCATTTTTCATCTGCAGCACTCTGGAATCCCTCATGTAGCCCTTAGCTCCTGGGCCCTGCTTACTTTTGGACCAAAAGTCTGCCGTGACTATGGACTGTTCACATTTTGTCTCATTTACATTCTTGGAGGAGTCTCTGGTAATTTCATGAGCTTTGTTCATACAACAGATCCTACAGTTGGAGGAACTGTAAGTTAACTTAATTTTTTGATGTGATATTTACTTAATTGCACCATCCATTACTGTTATCAATCATCTTCGCGTATATGGGTCGGTGCAGGGACCAGCATTTGCATTAATAGGAGCTTGGCTCGTTGACCAAAGTCAGAACAAGGAGATGATCAAAAGCAATGAATATGAGGACTTGTTTCAGAAAGCCATTATAATGACAGGATTTGGTCTCTTATTAAGCCATTTCGGTCCAATTGATGACTGGTAAGCTTCCAGTAGGCATCGATATTTATTGTTCAGCATGCGTTGCAAATAGATAACCAATCTAAGCATCCTCTTCTGAAGTTCAGTTTGTTAGAAAGAATTTCGACACATCTTTGTAGTGTCCATCATAATTTCGATCATTGGTGTGATTAGAATTAGAATCAAAATGGATCACGCACAGGACTCAATCCGCTAAGCTCTTTCTTAATTCAATCGACCTAAGATCTACAACTTAGACTAAACTTAATTAACGACAGAGTATCTAAACCATATCCATGACGTCTATAGCATACCTAGGCTATTTGCAATAGTAGTGTGGTAGACTTAAACGAGAACATTTTATACAGAGACTTGTGTTTTGTTCTAACACATGAGTCATGACAGGACAAATCTGGGAGCACTTATAGCCGGAATTGTGTATGGATTCTTCACTTGTCCGGTGTTTCAATTGGGAAGAGAGAGTAAAAGACAAGAAGGGATTGTAACGGTTGGATCAGAGAAACAGAACAATGCTGATCCATGTAAATCATTTCTGGTTTTCACAATCTTTGTTGCCATTATTGTGACGTCTCTGCTACTCATTGGGGACGGACCATTGGACTTCCCAACGTACGATGATGTTGTTTATTCTCTCATTTAGTGTTTTATCGATACACAAACTACATAAGGAGACTTGTGTGTGTGTTTATGTAGTGGAAAGCAAAATCTGAGTATTGGGTAAAAAAGGAAAGTTTCATTGGTTTGTGGGATAGCAAATTGATGCATTTTGGTTTATGTTACCTCAAATTTTGTTGGTTTTACGACAACTATCTATATAGCTATTACATTGAAATCTCAGACTTTAGTGTAAACATATTTCACTTTGCACATCTCATTTATCCGATTTACTCAAATAAAATTAGATGGTACTTTAAAATTATTCATACTTACTCAAATTTTTTTATTCTTTCTTACTGTAAACAATAATGTAATAACAAAAATATCACTAATGAATTTAGCCACGTAAGCGCGTGTCAATCACGTCACGTAAACACATACCAACTGCGCCACGTAAACACGCCCACCACATAAACACAACCAAAATCAACCAAGATCAATCAATCTAAATTGGTTATGAATGTTAACACAGTTTCTGGTTTTTGGTTTTTAGGTTTTAGTTTTTGGATTATAGTTTTTGGTTTTTAGATTTTGATTTTGCTTTTACTTTTTGTATTTTAGATTTTGTTTGCAAAAACTCAAAAAGTAGTTTTTGGTATTTAGAGAAATCAACAATGAATTCTCAAAAACTAGTTTTTAGGAAAGTAAAAAATCAGAATCTTGAATGGTGAGATCTAAGGTTAAAACTGTTTTTAGATTTTGAAAAACTGTTTTAACAAAACATACTTGTCTAAAACATAGTTTTTCCAAAAACCCAAACCAGAAACTAATGTAAAAACTAATCACCGGCAAAACCATTGTTATAATTTTGTTTTTTTGGTCGAGATTGTTATTGATTTTTTTTTGGTCGAGATTGTTATGATTTTATTTGAAAGTTTGGAATTTTGCGAGAACAGAATGTTCAATTAATATTCATGTGATTTCACAATTATTCGAGAATAATATTTTCTGGACTCAGTATTTTATACTACTATTATTTTCATCCAGAAAGTTAAATTAAAGAAGTATAAGAAAGGGTATAATGACATTTTTAAATTATTTTATGTATATTAGTATATATATATTATTATTTTTTCAAATAATCATTTCATCAGATTTATGGCTAAGATTTTTCATACTATCTAAACTGTGTTGAATAATGAAGCAACAAAGAGAGGAGCAACGAAACGAAGAGTGAGGAGCAAGGCAAGTGAAACGAGATTTAAGGAGCAAGGAAGAGTAAGTCTTTTGAATGTTATTTCCGTTTTTTTAAATAAGGATTAGTTGTTCTTAGTCAAAGTAGAGATAGGATTACTCTGTTTTATCTGCAGTTTTTTAGGATCTTTCTGTTTTCATGTAAAGGCTATATAGCCATTGCTTTTCGTTGAATGAAGTATTAAGTTTTATGCAACTAGCTTTCTTATCTAACAAATGGTATCACAGCTCGTTAGATCTTAAACACCAAACTTGAGAGAGAAGACACAACTTCAAAAACACAAAGAGAGATGGGAGACGATAAGATGAAGCTACCTCGTTTCGATGGACATTGGAATCACTGGAGTGAGGTGATGGAAAACTTTTTCAGATCAAAGGGCCTATGGGAGATTTTTGAAAACGGATTCAGGGAGCCAATGGTACCAACCACACTCTCAGCAGAGCGAGAACAGCAACTTGACAATGCCAGAACCAATGACAGGAAAACATCCAAGATCATATGTGACTCTATGAAGAAGAAGTTCGGAGGAAACGAACGAGTGAAGAGGTCAATGTTACAGAAACTGAGAAGGGATTTTGAGGTCTTGGAAATGAAGGAAACAGAAACCGTGAAGGATTACTTCACTCGGGTGCTATGTGTTACAAACCAGATGAGAAGTAATGGCGAAATCATGAGTGACTCGAAAGTAGTACAAAAAATTCTCAGAACTCTTAATGAGAAATTTCTGTATGTAGTGGTGACCATAGAAGAGTCAAAGGACATTGAAAACCTACCACTCGATGAGCTGCAGAGCTCATTAGCCGTTCATGAACAGAAGTTCAAAATCCCTGAGAAAAATGATGATCAAGTGCTGAAGATCACAAATGAAAAAAGAAGTAAAGCAAGAGGAAGAGGCTCGGGTGGAAGAGGCTCACGGGAAATAAGCTATGGTGGAAGAGGAAACAGAGGACGAGGCCGAGGTAGAACATTCAGAGACAAGAACACTGTTGAATGTTATAATTGCCATCGTTTAGGACATTTTCAACATGAATGTCCCGATTGGGATGAAGGAGCAAACTATGCAAATGAAGATGAAGAAATGTTGTTAATGGCGTATAATGAAGGAAGTGAAGAAAACTTCAACGATGAGACATTGATGATGATACAACTGAAGAACAAAACCATAAAGAAGAAGCCTTGGTTCTTGACTCAGGCTGTTCAAACCACATGAGTGGACACCGGAAGTTATTCACAAACCTGAACAAAAAATTCAGACATTTTGTCAAGCTAGGAGATGGCAAAAGACTAGAGGTCATGGGAAAGGGAAATATGAAGCTCGTCCTAAGAGGTGTTACATACACAATCAATAACGTGTATTTTATTCATGAACTTAAGAATAATCTATTAAGCATCGGACAAATTCAGGAGAAAGATGTGACTATCATCATACGAAAAGGAGTATGTAAGATCTACCATGATGAGAGAGGGCTGATCGCAGAAAGCAAGATGAAGAAGAATAGAATGTTCATATTGTACTATCAAAATGATGACAAAGAACCAAGGCAGCAAAGATGTTTACAGACGATTGCTGAAGATATGCCAAAGTTATGGCATGAACGTTATGGTCATCTCAGCTATGGCAGAATGAAAGTAGTGCAAAGCAAGAAAATGGTTCATGGACTACCAAAATTTGAGGTACAGAACTTTACATGCTCAGATTGCTTAGTTGGAAAACAATCAAGGAACCCTATCCCTAAGAAGAGTACATGGAGGGCAGAGGAGATTCTTGAGCTCATACACTCAGATATATGCAGTCCCATCAGTCCCACAACCACAAGTGGAAAGAGATACGTTCTGTGTTTCATAGATTATCACAGTCGGAAGGAATGGGCCTATCTCTTAAAGGAGAAATAAGAGGCTTTAAATCAATTTAAAGGTTTTAAGAAAATGGTGGAGACAGAGATAGAGAGGAAGATCAAATGTTTGAGAACTCATTGAGGAGGAGAATACACTTCAACAAAGTTTGATAGTTTTTGTAAGGAGAAAGGTATTCGCAGACAACTGACAACAGCCTACACACCTCAGCAAAATGGCGTCGCAGAGAGAAAGAACCGTACAGTTATGAACATGGTTCGATCTATGCTTTCAGTGAGGAAAGTACCAAAGACCTTTTGGGCTGAAGCTGTGATTTGGACATTCTATATCTTAAACAAGTGTCCAACCCACTCGGTGAAAAATGTAACTCCACAAGAAGCATGGAGTGGAGTCAAGCCAACAATGAAGCACTTCAGAGTATGGGGAAGTTTGGCTCACGTTCATGTTCCTGATCAAAGGCGAGGAAAGCTTAAGAATAAAAGCACTATCTGCATAATGCTTGGATTCTCAGAAGAGTCTAAGGGTTACAGATTATACAATCCAAGTACAAAGAGGATCACAGTGAGTAAAGATGTGGTTTTTAGGAGATGAAAGAATGGAACTGGAAAGAAGATCAAAATGCTCAAGAATCCAAGTTAACATGGGAAGGAGATGATCACACTTGGGAAGAGAGTGATGATGAAATCACAGAAGAAAGAGAAAATGAAGAAGAACGATCTGAAGAAGGTCCAGAGGGAACGATTCAACCAGCAAGATCAGGAGAAGGTCGATTAAGAAGACGACCACACCATCTTGAAGATTACATCGTCGGAGATGAAATCACTGAGGAGGAAGATGAAGTGAATATGGCAGAGGTAAACCTATCTGATCCTGTTACTTTTGAAGAAGCAGATAAGAGTCTCAATTAGAGAGAGGCCATGGACGAGGAGATAAGATCAATAGAGAAGAATCCGACTTGGAAACTCACAAACTGCCAAGAGGAGCAAAGTGTATTGGAGTTAAGTGGGTTTTCAAGACAAAACTCAACGAACATGGAGAAGTGAGCAAGTATAAGGCTCGGTTGGTGGTCAAAGGATACTCACAGGAGTACGTGATATATTATACTGAAGTTTACGCACCGGTAACTCGAATGAACACCATCAGATCTATTATCTCTACGACAGCAAGGAAAGCTTGGAACATTTATCAATTGGATGTTAAATCATCTTTCCTCCATGGAATTCTTGAGGAAGACGTTTATATTCAACAGCCGAAGGGATTTGTGATCAAAGGTGAAGAAGATAAAGTCTACAAACTTCACAAAGCCTTGTATGACTTAAAACAAGCGCCAAGGGCCTGGTTTAGTCGAGTAGAGGAGTATTTTTTTCAAAGAAGGTTTTGAGAAGTCAAAGAATGAAGAAACGTTATTCTTCAAATCAAACAAACATGAAAACTCTCTTTATGTCAGTGTGTATGTCGATGACTTAATATACACAGGAGATAACATTTCCATGATTGAAGAATTCAAGGAGTTCATGGAAAATGAGTTTGATATGACGGATCTAGGAAAAATGAGATTTTTTCTTGGAATTGAAGCTCTGCAGACACCGCAAGGGATCCATATCTCTCAAAACAGGTATGCTCTCGAGATCTTGAAGCGTTTTGATATGGAAAACTGCAACTCTGTGTACAGCCCAATAGTACCTAGAAGCAAGTTGAATTTAGATGTTGAATGAGAGAAAGTAGATGAGACTTTCTACAAGCAAATAATAGGAAGTCTTATGTATATCACCATCACGCGACCAGACCTGCAATTCACTGTGAGTCTACTGAGTCGTTATATGTCTAAGCCTACAACACTTCACTTACAAGCTGCAAAAAGGGCTCTTAGATATTTGAAAGGAACTTCCAATTTTGGCATTTGGTACAAGAGGGGAGGGACACGAAAAGTATCGGTTTATACCGATAGGGATTTTGCAGGAGATGTAGACAGCAAAAGGAGTACATCTGGTTATGTTTTTCTCATGGGTGGAGCTGCAGTCGCATGGCTTTCAAAGAAACAACCAATAGTTACTCTCTCCACAACGAAAGCTGAGTGTGGTGCTGCATCAGTTTGTGTTTGTCAGGTGATTTGGTTCAACATAATATTGAAGGAGTTGGGATATAAGGTGGAAGGAGGTACTGTCATTCTCTGCGACAATACTTCAACTATAAAGCTCTCCAGAAATCCTGTTTTTCATGGAAGGTGTAAACACATTGGTGTTCGGTTTCATTTTCTGCGTGATTTAGTTAAGGAAGGAGTCATAAGTCTTGAACATTGTGGTACATGTGAGCAAGTGGCTGATATATTCACAGAAGCAGGAAACTTTTAAATGTCTGAGAAGTAGACTTGGTGTCTATTCAATCCCAGATAAGCTTAATCTTGTGAACCAAATTTAGCTTAGGGAAGATTTTTTGTTGAATAATGAAGCAACGAAGAGTGAGGAGCAACGAAGAGTGAGGAGCAAGGCAAGTGAAACGAGATTTAAGGAGCAAGGAAGAATAAGTCTTTTGAATGTTATTTCTATTTTTTAAAAATAAGGATCAGTTGTTCTTAGTCAAAGTAGAGATATGATTACTCTGTTTTATCTGCAGTTTTTTAGGATCTTTCTGTTTTCATATAAAGGCTATATAACCATTGTTTTTCTGGAAATTCAGTTACTCTGGATAAAGGAAATAACTTATATATAATTTAAATTTTACTTTTCATAATTCTGTTTTTTTCAAATTAAACTATATTATAAACTAAAAACTGAAATAAAAGGCAAAATAATTAATATTTTCTTTGGCTCTCGAAAAACGAAAAATCATATAATTTGCCTACTTGGAATACATAATTCAAGCATGTATAACATAATCTTTGTTATCATCTATATCTACTTATATATATGTGCTTAGTTTGTTAAGATATCTAAATTTAAGAATTTTTTAAGAAAAAAATTTAAGTCTGATTGACAATTAATTTCATTATACTAAAATGCAAATTTTTTTGAAAAAGATTTAAATGAAACTAATCATGATGGAATACGTTTTTATTCTACAATATAATTGGTGTAAATTTAAATTATTTTTAATAACTTTTGCTTTTCAAAATAATAAAAACAATTGTTAATCAGGACTTTAATCTAGATGACTTATACTATCTTTTAAGAAACTTCAGGAGATAAAAACCAAAAGGGAAATACCGAAATAAATACTTGATAATAATAAAAATTCGTTACTAATTAAATTAAATGAACCACTGAAACTATCTATTATAATTTATAACAAAAAAAATCCTAAAATCTAGAGTAAGACTTATTTAAGGCAAAAAAAAAAAATGTGTCTCTCTCTTTGGTATATTCACTCCAGTTTCTCTTTTCTTTACGAAAGAGTTATTTGTTGGGTAACTTGTCAAATATTCTGATTTGTGTTATATTTCTGGAATGAAAGGTATGTGAATCAGAAAAGAATAATTTTATTATTTTTTGGAATTGTAAAATTAAAGATATGTTGCCCTACATATTGGACAATTTTTATTTGCGTTAAGCCAACTTATTATGCAATCATGGTGGTAGATGTGATTGCAAGTTAGATTATTAATGACATTTCGTCCTTTGAATGTTTGAAAGCAAATAGTGCAATTTTTCAGTTTCCTTATCAGGATTGGCATTTCTTTTAGTGAATTTTAATAGGGCAACGACCAAATCTGTGTGTATTCTTGATCGAGTTTGGTAGTTATAATATTTAATGTTGAAATATATTGTTATATTGTTACATGTTTCCGAATTTGTAGATATGTCAATACCAGTTATGTATGCCATGAAGTTGTCAATCATACCGGTTGCTTTGTATATTTTATGTCATGGTATGTTAGGAAGTAATGAAGATTATGAGTCAAGGTGGTCCATGATATAGGTGTTCTGTTTGTTTGAAAAGGAATTTGTATAACAATATTACTCTATTGTGTGAGTGGTCTTTTGATGTTGAGATAAGTTTCACTTCGCATATGAATGTTAGGAAGACGACCTTCAAATGAAAAAGAGTATGTGAGAGGAAGCATATTTGGTGTGAATGGTTTTTGTGAGTTTGATGATGATGATGATATATATATATACTTCTTAAATGTATTATTTACCAATTTCAGTTTAATGTGTTGTTGAGTGATGTATACGTTTGAAAAATGGGGAAATCAAAATTTGGTGAATAAGAAGTAATACTCGTTTATTTAGAGTAACATATGAATGAAGTTAATAAATTTAGTTTGGAAGGTTTTATGTAAATTCATGTATATTTTATTATTATAATCGGGAGCTATTGGATTGAAAAATATGTCTTATTTTTTTTATCTTTTTGAACCGAGGAGGCTTTATTTACAACCATAGCGTACACAATAAAATATTTATTTAATACTACTTATATTAAATAGGGTTTGAACTTTCGAGTTTTAGGATTTGTAAATTAACAACTACCATTGGTGTGGTACAAAATTCGTAGAACCCAAAATTTTCTTTTTTCAATTGCTTTAGACTTTGAAAATAATATTTACCATAACAAAATGAAGAGAGATAAAGAGAAGCAGTAGTGAATGTAGTTTAACTATGAAAGAATTTCCAAATTAGTAAAAATCATTGTGAAATGCAACTTTATTTGTTTTCTTTTGTTTTAAAGTAACGTTCGGTTTCAGGTAATTAGTGATTTATGAATGACAAAATATAGATATATAATAAACGGTTTAATATTAGTATTTTTCCAAATATATAATAAATAAATTATTCTATATATGCTAATTGATTATATATTATATTATGAAATTTGTTTATTTTAAGGAAATTTTATTTTAAAGAAACCTATTTAAGTTTTTTCTTTGACTCGGTTCATATTCAATTTAGGTTTCTCAAATAAGTAAAAAAAAAAAGATAAATATAGTTCATCTTACCTTACAATAAATTCTTTTGTTTCCCGCAATCTCTTTATCAACACATTATCTACACATTGGATTAATGAAGCCATTTGCAGGTTTGTGTTATGATAGATCCAATAAAGTTTGGATGACTTTATTAACATACTGTGTATTCAACAAAACACAACATTTGGATAGTAATAAATATTGAGTGGAAGTAATTTTATAGAAAGATGATCTCGTATTAGTGCAACGTTAAACTAAAAAAGGGGAAATAAGATGGAACTTGTGAATACTATGGAGGGACAGGAAATTGACAAAAATTGTAACAGTGAGAATGTTTTTAAATTAAATCAAAGAAACAACTTGCAATGTGAGGTGAATAAGCTGGTTTAGTTGTCTAGACGGGGCGCTTCTCGTTCTTTACGTCTTCATCGAATATTTTGTTTAGATGTGTGTTCCAAGCCTTGGAAAGAATTGCACAGTCAGTAGATATGGGGTTGTTTATTCTGGACGCCTCGTCGTTCAAGCCAACGTCGTTTGGAATAATACGAGAGACAGTGAAAGTTTGACATGAAGCTTGGAAGTTGTACATTGACACTTTGATCTGGAATTTGCAAGTTTGGCCAATAATGTGTCTTAAACTTTCAGGAGTTTTAGTTTTTAGTGCTTCATTGTTATCATCTCCCTGGGTAAAAAGGTAACAAAGTTTGGTTATTACTTGTATGGAAGGTGTAGGTGTGTTTTTGAGGTGCAAGGGCATTGGATATGCCTCAATGAATGCGTTTATAATTTCAGAGGCTTTCCATCATGCAAAGTTTGTCCCTTCACGATCAAAGATTACAAATGTTGTTGTGTCTTTGTTGTGGTCATGGACCCTTACTTCAAAGCGGTACCTACACAACCATTTGGATACAATTATTTTTTGTTTAGTTTGTTTTGTGTTGGACATGTCCTTTTCAAATGAAAGCATAGTGTGCAAACCTGATGACGCCGACATTGTTGTATTTTAGACACGTGTTGCAGTACAATGAGGAGCCGGATTTTCCCAACTTTGTGTTACAGCTACTGCACGAGATGTAGTACCAACCATATTGATTGTCGATGGCATCTATTGTAGCGAGACAGATAAAGCTTGCCGCCTTGTTTGTTTGTCATTGTAAAGCAATTAATAATCTCGATGATTGTGTTACAAAATTTAGAACTTGTAGGGTTATCAGTTTTGAAAAGGGACTTACATGTGGAGTTTCACTTTGCAGATATTGTTGTAGTTCTTTGATAGTCACAGTTTCCAGTTTTTTGATGGAGGATGATGCGCTTGAAACAGTCGGAGGTTTCTTGTCACTTTGAGATAAGCTGAAATGTGTTTTTGTTGTTATGTTAGTGTCGATTTGGCTATCATTAGGAAATGATGGTAATCATGCAATAGCATCAGAGAGTATACCTTTTGAAAAAACCTTTGGTGACATCAACGTCATTATCAAAAAAAAAGGCGGGTAGCTGATGTCGAGCTTATGGTTACAGCACCTGTAGTAAAATTAGGTGTGTAGTGGGATCAAATATAAGTTGTAGTTGTATTTGAGATTATTGAACAATGAATTGAATATACCTCCTATAGATTTTGGGTTCACAGTAGTGATGAGAATCGCTTTTGGCTTGATGTGTGCGTTATTCCATCGGGTCCTAAACTTTTCGGCAATGTTTCCCCATAAGCTAACACGGATTGTGTCACCACTGGATATCAAATGTTAGGCCGTTATCTTGAGAGAGAGACGTATTAAGCGTAAAGCTTGTGAGGGCTTACTCTTGATGTTGGAGGTGTAGAAACATTCCATCACTTGATCTTGTGTCATGTACTTGAGGTGTCATTTCTTTAGTGGATGTCAAGTGGAGATTATCACCTTAAATTACGCGGAGCTCACCTATGACATCTAAAAGACGTAAAAGTAAGTTCGTGTGGCATGATGTTTATGTGCTAAGTATTGTAAATGAGTAAGTATTGGGTTAGCGAAGAGGTCAATGTTGGTGTGAGCAATTGCTGAAACTCTTGGAAAGTCTTTAGCCTAAACTTGTCTTCTTCAATTATGTGATCCCCGAGTGGTGTCGGGAGGAATGTTGTTTTGTCAGTGAAACAGATGGAGTGTTTGTAGTTGGAGACGCGGTAGTACTTCTTGCTGGGATTGACCATGAAGTTTTTCAATTTGTATGTTGTGGTCGCTATCAATTATTCTTGAAACCAAATTGCCTGGTTTGCTGAAATAAAACCTTGAACTCCATTTCCCTGCAGTCCTATTGATACAAAAAAATCACCATTGTATATTTAGAAGAAATATATTTCAATGTACCTTGGAGTCCAAGAGGAGGATTTCCATGCGTTTAATATTCTTCTTGTACGTATTAAAATGCTTAGAAAAATAATAAGGAACAAAAAAAATTTAAAACAAAATGGGCTTGAAAAAGGAAAAGCACATCAAAAAGAGACCAAGACATAAAATCGAAGGCGTAAAATTCTGCAATTGTAGATTCAAGATAGCTATGAGCATTGATCATATATTCATATTCTTTAGTTTCTTTTAAATTCTCTATATTTGTGATTTTGATTCATAAATCATACTATCATTTTCTATTTTCAATGTTATTTTAATAGATTTTTTTTGCTTGTATTCATATAACAAATAATATATCTATTGTACCTTAGTTGTTTAACAGTATCAAGATAATATAATAATTTTAATATAAAAAATATTCTAAAGTATCAGTACAAAAAAATTGAATGACATGTCAATGTTAAAGTGTTTTTAAGAAACTTTTAACAAAAAAATTCCGTGAAGTTGTAACTTAATATTTAAATCATATGTTTAAGTAATTCACTTATATGGTTATAGAATAATAATATGCATCTACATTTTTTTAGTTAAAATAACAAATCAATATATATATATATACATATTATTTTTAACTCATATTCCATTAGCTAAAAGAAAATGTGTAATTAAGATTTAGATTAGTTTCAAATATCTTCACCAAAAATTATATTGAAGGAACGCTTATACTTACTCTATAAACAAGGTTTAAAAGAAGGTGTGTTGGTAGTCATTAAAATTCAACTGGTTCTTTTGTTAACAGTAATATCAAAAAAGTTTGATCTATTATTCAAATCCGATAAAACTCCAAATAATATTTAGAAGAAATAGATTTCAATGTACATTGGCGTACAAGAGGAGGAGTTCAATGCCCTTTAAAATATTGCTCTTTTTGAAATTCCCACCTTCCCAATAATACATGAGTCGTGCAATGACCTCTTCACTGCATAATTGTCCATCTATTTCATCAAGGATTTCAAAAGTTAATGATTTGGAAGAAGAGATGGTGATTTGTGGTTTCATCTTTTGGTAAGTGGAGATGAAGGCGTTAATATGGTGGTTTGTTATCTCTCGAATAGTGGGCTGTGATGAGTTAATGTCTAATTTAAAAGCAAGTAATGTGATTAAGCAAATAATTATTTTTTTTAAGTTAACACAAAGAAAAGCTTTGGGTAACCGAATAGCTATGATATAGGAAAAGGATTAGGAGATCAAAATTAATCAAAAGCTATGGGGGCATTGTCCTCTCAACTTCTTCTTTCTCTTTATTGAAAGTAATTGCAATAACCTATAATAATTACATTATTGAAAGTAATTGTCCTCTTAACTTCTTCTTTCTCTTTATTGAAAGTAATTGCATTAATTTAATGTGAGATAGTGGACTCTAGTGAGTAATTACAAAGTGAGTTGTGATGAATTAATGTCTAATTTAAAAGCAAGTAATATGATTACGCAAATAATTTTTTGAGTTTTATTTTATAAAAAATTATTTCTAAAACATAAGCCAATGTGGCAACAATATAGGAGTTTGAGTCTCAAAACCTTCATTTTAATAGTATATATTTCGTTATTCACATAACATTGACTTTTAGTTTTGATCACATTCGATAGAAAAAGATGTCGAATATTGGTTTACTAGCAGATGATGTAACAATGGTATCTCAACAACAACAACAAGAACATTGTTGTCTACATATACTCGAGCTGGTGGTCGAACTTAAAAGTAATGTGGGCTTCAGACATGTGAGCCTTTCTGATATTTGGGCCAGCCTAACGTTGAAATCCACCACGGGTTGGGATCTTTTTGATGGGCCGAATCAGTCAAAAATTTCATCAGACTTGGTTTATATATTTTCATATGCTCCAAGAAATAATGGATATAGGTTTTTTTATTACTTTTAAGTAGCAACCATTTTCTTTGTAATCGCTAGACGCAAGCAACTTTAAGATTTTGAATTTTGTTTTTGAATGCAATTTTTGTTTCCCTTTAAGATTGTTCATCATAGTACTTTAAGTTTATTACTAATGCCATCTACTGTAATTTTCACTGTGAACGTTTATGCCATGAAATCTGAGTAGTCTACCAAAGAGTCTTGAGGATGGGTTAGGTTGGCATGGATTTTAAGTATTCTAGGTTGCCTGAGGGTTAAAAATATTAGATATCATCAGATTAAGTGCTTTCATCACTTGTTCCATTTTGATCAACATAAGCTCGTTAAAATAGGTTTTAGCACCCAATAGGTGTTTGGTAAAACGTCTGACCGAACTAGCCTCAGAAATTCACACTCTTAGCTCGAGAGATCGAACGCCTGAGGTGTGAATTGTCTCAAAGTGAGTTGTGTCTTTATGCCGTTTAAGTTGTCAAACGCTTCCTAGATGTATGCTCTATTTAGTGTTGTCAGACCCCTAGTTGATTTAAGCTATACGCTGATCCGTGATACTCGTTCCTGAGGACCTGTTTTCTCATTATATGGTAGAG
Source organism: Lepidium sativum (assembly GCA_023374145.1). Classification (NCBI taxonomy): domain Eukaryota; kingdom Viridiplantae; phylum Streptophyta; class Magnoliopsida; order Brassicales; family Brassicaceae; genus Lepidium; species Lepidium sativum. The sequence goes on along the minus strand of JAKUCM010003738.1, from coordinate 1,424 downwards.
CTTGTCCATGTGTGGTAGAGTTTGATAGAGTCTTATTTGATAGTGTGGTAGAGCTTGGTAGTGTGGTAATGCTCGGTAGAGCTTGGTAGAGTTTGGTAGACCACACTACCGTCTACCAAGCTCGACCACATTATCAAATAAGACTATATCAAACTCTACCACATGTGGAAGAGCTCTTCTGAGGTCTACCAAGCACTACCTCACTAGTGTATACCAAACTCTACCACACTATCAAATAAGACTATCAAACTCTACCATACGTGGACGAGTTCTACTATATAAATTTACCTAGCTCTACCACACTATCGTCACTAACTTCACCAAGCTCTACCACACTATCAAGTAAGACTCTACCAAACTCTACCACACATGGACAAGCTCTACCGTATACCTTTTTCAAATTCTACCACACTACCGTCACTAATTCCAACCAAGCTCTACCACACTATCAAATAAGACTCTACCAAACTCAACCACATGTGTACGAGCTCTACCACACTACCCTCTCCCAAGCTGTACCAAGCTCTACCACACTATCAAATAAAACTATACCAAACTCTACCACACATGGACGAGCTCTAGCAAGCTCTACCAAGCACTACCACTCTACCGTCTACCAAGCTCTACCACACTATCAAATAAGACAACCAAACTCTACCACATGTGGACGAGCTCTACCATATAACTCTACCAAACTATACTACACTATCGTCACTAACTCCAACCAACTCTACCACATTATCAAATAAGACTTTACCAAACCACCACACATGGACGAGCTCTACCATATAAATTTACCAAACTCTATCACACTACCATCACTTACTCCACCAAGCTCTACCACACTATCAAATAAGTTTCTGCCAAACTCTACCATACGTGGACGAGCTCTACCAAGCTCTACCACACTACCGTCTACCAAGCTCTACCAAACTCTACCACACTTTGGTGGAGGTTGATAGAGTTTGGTTGAGCTTAACCTAACGTGGCGGAATATCTACACGATTGGCGCATGCTGACATGACACAATTCATTAATGATATTTTCGTTATTACGTTTTTGTTTACACATCTCAAAAATACAAAATAACAATTTTTAAAAGTAAGAATATTTGAGTCATTATAGATAATTCTATAATATTTAAGTCATTACCCTATAATTTTAGAATACTTATGTAAATCACCCAAATAAAAATTCGCAAATTTTTCTGCTTCTTCTTCTGGCTTATATTGGTTCATGAATAATAATCCATATAACTGAACATTTTTTTTGGAGATTTTTTTGGAGTTTTAAAGTAAATAAACATATTCCAAAAATTAGGAATAATTGAAAATCATGTACATTTTTAGGTTCCTAATCATTTTTATTTGAATATATGTTTTTCAAAGAAGTTTAATGCAAAATATTACTCATTTCTCTCTCTC
>JAKUCM010003737.1:0-14580 GCA_023374145.1 Lepidium sativum | reverse complement strand
CATGTTGTATCTTGTGCTTTGTATATGTGATTAGTAGAATGAAAGATCAGAGATGTGAGAATCGATGTTGTGAAGATATTGTCAAATTTCAGCTTAGATGTTCTGGAAGTTAGGAACTTGTTTGTTGTTTTAGTTCATACTTGTGGTGGTAAACTTGGTCCCTGCCTCCATTTATTTAACCTTTTTCATTCAGACTGAAAGTTTGTTATGACATTTAGTATAAGAGGTCAAAACTACAAGAGTGAAATGACATGCATAGTGTAACTAGCTTAAATGGTTACAACAATTAGAAATATCTTCTATAAGAAAATTCAGTTCATTACAACACTGCTATCTCTCGATTAATATCTAGAGTTACTTGAGAAAGATATTGCCCTATCCTCTCATGTTTTCAACCATTACTGCCTTTGGTTTCTTATATAAATTTGACTCAAGCTACGCATAATTTCTATTCCTGCAGAGCCAAGCGTCAGGTAACATAGTACGGAGTGTTCAGAGTGGGATTTCAAACTCACGTGAAAGGAGAATTAGAATAGGTATTGTTTTTTGTATATGAATTTTTTCCGTTGTTGGCCTAAAAAGTGCAACTGATACAGCTTTGGCTTATCTTTGACCAATTTACTTAATTAGATTCAGCTTGATGATGCAATCCCTATTTATTGCATTTCAAACTTTATAATTCAATTTTCGCTTAACTGTATTCATTATTCTGTCTTTCCTATCTTTGATCTCCTGTCAAAGTTGAGGCTTTGTGACTGTCCGTAAAACCATTGCATTGTTAGATTATCTGTGTTAATGCAACCGTTATTCTTATGACAGATCTTTGTTTTTTGTTTTTGGCAGCTAGAGATGAATTTATGAATTTGAGAGATGCCTTGGGAATTGGTGATGAGAGAGATGATGTCATTGACATGGCTGTTCGATTCTTTACAGTATGCGTAGTTTATATATTTCTATATTAATTTCTTAAAATTTTACCCCTTCTTTCAACTCAATTTATCTTCTGAAGATGGCAGTTGAGCAAAATTTCACAAAGGGTCGCAGAACTGAACTAGTACAGGCTTCCTGTCTCTACTTGACTTGCAGGTTAGACTCTTAGTAATCATCTTGTTGGTCTCATAATTCTTTTTCCTCTTACAAATATCATGCTAAATTATGTTACCAGTGATGTGTACTCTGTTTGTTAACCAAAAGCTTTCTTGTCTGTAGGGAAAAGAACATCCCGTTTCTTCTAATTGATTTTTCAAGCTACCTTCGAGTCAGCGTGTAATGAGATTTTTTTATCCTCTTCTCTTTCTTTTGTAGCCTAATTACCTGTTAAATGTTAACTCTACTGCGGCTACTTCTCTTGTCCAAGCAATGTAATGTGGGTTTTACTTCTTTGGTTTCATCAAATCTTTTGCAGCTATGAGTTAGGTTCTGTGTACTTGCAACTCTGTGAAATGCTGTACATTGCGGAAAACCGGAATTATGAAAAACTTGTTGATCCTTCAATTTTCATTCCTCGATTCTCAAACAGTAAGTATGTCAGTCTTTTGGTTCCCATTCTTTTCTGTTTTTGATTGACGCAGAAATTTACTATTAATCTATCGGTTGCTTTAAACATCAGCCAAGAAACAAACAGTTATACCGAATACTTGACCCAGGCTACTCGTTGCGTCATATACATGCAGGCTTATTGAAAGGGACACATGATAAAGCTGTCGTGAGAACAGCTAGAGACATTATAGCTAGTATGAAGAGAGATTGGATTCAGGTGAGCCTTTGTTTTTTTAGGAGATCGTTTCCTATATACCCTTTGTCTTATTTTTATTTTCAGGGTGTCTTGTGTTAATATTGGCCACGTATTGTTTTGCAGACTGGCCGTAAACCTAGTGGAATATGTGGAGCAGCACTTTATACAGCTGCACTTTCCCATGGTGTTAAGTGCTCTAAGACGGATATTGTAAGATTTGTTTTTCTTATACAGAAATATTGTTATAGATGAGAGGAAGGTGTTCTAGCTTTTTGTCACTAATTTTGAGCTAATTTGATGTGTTTTCTAAATATTCCAGGTAAACATTGTGCATATATGTGAAGCAACTCTAACCAAACGATTGATTGAGTTTGGAAATACTGAGTCCTGGAAGTTTAAATGTGAGTTAAGGCTAAGAATTTTTAGTTGTAAAATTATTGTTAACATGGCTATATCATGTCATTATTCATCACGCACAATTGATGTCAGGTTTAGTGTGAGGATCAGACCTTGTCATCGTAGTAGTTATAATGTTGCATACTCTGCTATTGGTTGTTGTCATATGCAACATGACTCAGTTTTCTTTCCTTTGAAGAATTCTCTTATTTCCAATTAATCGTAGGACATGTGTGACTAGGTTGATGAGCTCACAGAAAGAGAAAGGGAATTGCATAAAAGATCCTTTACCACGAAACCAAAGTCTAACACCGAGGCAGTGCTCTGTATGCATCAGGATTGTAAACCTGTTGGTTATGGATTATGTCAGAGCTGTTACGATGATGTAGGTCTCCAGTATTATGTCTGATCTGTCTTTTCATTTTTTCTGTTTACAAACAGTTTGGAAAATGGGTCCGAAAATTCATTTTTTCTTCTTCTAATGTTTTCTGCAGTTCATAAATGTTTCTGGTGGACTTGTTGGTGGGTCAGATCCTCCTGCTTTCCAGCGTGCAGAGAAAGAGAGAATGGATCAAGCAGCCAGAGAAGAAAACGAGGGAGGAATTAGTAGCCTAGACCACCATGATCAACTATATGTAAGTTTTGATGCTCTTTTATGGACGATTGCAGTTTTATATTCCCTACCAAAAGTACATGTATAGGCACTTCTTTAATTTTTCTTTGTGAGATCTTATACGTAAAAAATCTTTCTGTCGAACTTTTAACAGTCAGAGAAAGGGCCAGCCTATTGTAGTGTGAGCCAAAGCGGAAAACCATGTTCTGGTGAGTGCAATTATTGTGTCTATCAGATTGCAGTTCTTTGCTATGGTTTGAACACTTGAGAATCTTTTTGCTGTGTCCCAGAAAAAGATGAAGTAAACAAAGATTGGGCTAAAGAACATGCTGAAGCTTCAGATGATTCAGGCAACCTTTCTGACATCCATGATGATGAGGTCAGCAATTATTTTACTTTCTTTTGTTGTTTTAAAATGCTAAGCCATATGTTCAACCTCGAAAAGCATACATGAAATAAGCCAAAATTCTCAATAGTCTGTCCCAGTCATTTTCTCCTTACTAATATATGATATCTGTCGCCCAGGTGGATGGCTATATACACAACGAGGAGGAAACGCGCTGTAAGAAGATCATATGGGAAGTGATGAACAAAGAGTATATTGAGGTGAGTGCAGAGGCTATATCATATATCTTCTTTTGGATTCCTTTTGAGTTGTCGCATATGACATCATTCACTCATAAGAATCTTATAAAAGTATATTGGCTTGTATAGGAGCAAGCAGCCAAGGAAGAAGCTCTGAAGGCGGCTAATGAAGCTTTAAATTCGAACAGCTCTAATTGTCCAGAACATGCAAGAAGGCTTTTCGAAGCTTCTAAAGCTGAAGTGGCAAAATCTAGAAAGGTGACTGAAATATGTTCCAGGTTTCATATCAGAGTATCTGACTCGTGAAAAACAACAACATGATGTCCATTAATGACATATGACTTCTCAATTCAAGTGGTTCTGTTTTTTCTTTTTTTATATAGGAAAAGCAACAAAAACGAGCTGAGGAAGCAAAGAATGCCCCTCCCCCAGCTACAGCCATGGAAGCTGTTCGCAGAACACTTGATAAAAAGGTTAAACAATGTGATTGAGTTCTATTCAGCTAGTAACCATCATGTATAAGAACCGGACCTAGAAGTACACAGTCAAAAAACAAGGATATGAACACACTGTCGACATTATTAACTTTGAAGAAAGTTTTGGAGTTTGTGTGTTACTTCCTTTTCCCTGACTTTGTGTCTTAACTCCTACAGAGACTTAGTGGGGTAATCAATTACGATGTTTTGGAGGAGCTCTTTGATACATCCGTAAGTTTCTTTATCATCTCTTCTTGTTTCCTTAATTCTCATCTCTCTAAGGTCAATGCATGTACATCTAAACAATTTCCCTCTCATTTCTTCTTCCAGACAGCTGAGAAATCAGCCAAGAGGTCGAAAACCGAGCCAGACATGGAGAAGAGGAAGGAAAGTGAAGAGCAATAAACATGAGAATGGTGAAAATGAAGATGAAGACGGCTATGTAGAATCATACGACATCAACACAGATTTTCCAAACGACGAGAAATTCTATGAAGGATGAAGAGGAAGAAGAGGATGGTTATGATTTTGGATTGTATTGATATATTTTGAAAACAAATTTTTTATTTGTTTGAACTTGAACGACTTTCCCAAAAATATAGGAGATTAAATATGGATTTATATGCTCTTTGATTCGTTTTTATATCAGTAATGACTCATCTCAAACCGAATCCGACGGTCCATAAACGCTATTGCATACGTTTCCGTCTCTTAGGTTAAGTCTCTGCCGTTAACGTCCGTTATTCCCTTTATAACCTTTTCGACTTTTCCTCTTTCTAGAATTAAACCATTGACGGCGTTAAATTGGTAGTCGGTTAACTAAACCAACTTAAGTAGAATTCGGTATGATCCTTTCCGTTTCTCGTCAAATCATTAGAATTTGTTATAATAAACCGGCCGGTTTAGATAATAGGGTTACTTATGGTAAAACGAACGGCAAGTAACGGCTGACGTCAGCTGAAGAAGTGTTCGTTATATTAGGAGAGAGCTTTTTTATTTAATGTTTTTTAATGCTTGTGTCGATCAAGTCTTCTCTTTTTCTCTCTCTATCTCTCTGTGAAGGATTTTTCGAATAAAGTTTTCGTTTTTAACGTTCCTTTCGCCTTCTTCGTCTTCTGCTGGCTAATTCGTTCTCTTCTCTATCTCGATGAGCTGCCGTTTGAATCCTGCGGCTTTTTGTTTAGATAAGGTTAGTTTTCTTTTCGAATTTGATTTAAGGGTTTGTTCTTATGATCAGATCGTACTTGTAGTGAAATTAAGTTCATGGTTGTTTGATATGGGGATTCTTAGTAATTGGGATTAGAAATGTTATAATCCTAAAGAAACTATGGTTTTTGAATGTTGAGTTATTTACTGAATTCCCCGATTTCTGAGATCTGTGTTCTGTTATACGATGTGTTTTCTGTGTTTCTTATCAAATTATGTATTAAATCGAGATGGATCTTCAGGAACAAACTGGTGAAGTTACATATCTGTGTATAGAAAATAAGCAATCAACAGCTGCTTCGTGTTCTTCTGTATCTGAAGCCAGTGCCAATAGTTCACACAAGTCACCTACAACTCTAAGTCCAGCCACAGCATCTCCACGTCATAGGTTCTTCAGCTTAATTCTTCTTCTTTTGTGTTAGTGTATCAAATAGGAAGAACGTTGTAATGTTTACTTTCTTTGCCGGATTTATGCAGGAGGAGTACTGGTCCTATAAGACAAGCGAAAGGTGGGTGGACTCCCGCTGAGGTCAGTAGTGATTCCTTTGTCTAATAAAAATTGTTGATCAGTTTGTTCGAAAATCAAGGTGAGACTTGTCTTACTTATTGCAGGATGAGAAGTTGAGAGAAGCAGTTGGCAAGAATAACGGGAAGAACTGGAAGAAAATAGGTAAAAATCTCTTCTTTTATATTCTACTTCTCATAACAAGTAGTAATGTCTTCTAGAGATTATTGTTTGGAACATTGGAGTTGGAGTCTAGCAAAAAGATCTTCGCTTATGTTTGTTTCCTTTTTCGAAGCAACTGTTCTATGATGCATCGTAGTGTTCTTTTTATTGAATAAGTGCATTTATTTTTGCAGCGGAATCTCTCCCTCCAAGAACTGAAGTTCAATGCCTGCACCGGTGGCAAAAAGTTCTCAATCCGAATCTTATAAAGGGACCTTGGACACAAGAGGTTCATTTTGATTCTGCTTTATTTATTTTCTTGCTTCCATTATTATGTGAAATATGAAGGCTTGAAGTTTCTTGTTTCGCAGGAGGATGATAAAATCACTGAACTTGTTAAAAAACACGGGCCTGCAAAATGGTCTGTTATCGCTAAGTCTTTAACAGGTCGGATTGGAAAACAATGTCGAGAGAGGTAATTAGTTCATATAAGCAAACATGTTTCTTATAGTTATTTTGAAGCTTTAATGTGTTTTGATATGTATGCAGGTGGCATAACCATTTGGATCCTGTAATTAATAAAGATGCTTGGACCTCAGAGGAAGAATTAATTCTCTTGAATGCTCATAAAATTCACGGAAACAGATGGGCTGAAATTGCGAAGGTCTTACCCGGCAGGTATATACTTTTCTTGGTATGTCGCAGTGGAATCAGAACTATCTTAGCTTTGGGATTTAACGAAAAGGTTTACTCAAAACTTGATGCAGGACTGATAATTCAATAAAGAACCATTGGAATAGTTCATTGAAGAAGAAGTCAGAGTTCTATTTAGCTACTGGTCGCTTACCACCAACTGCAGCAAAAAACAGTGTACTTGTTAGTGCAACTAAGTGTTCATCTTCTGCTCTGAAAAGGGATTCAGATTTAGTTGCTAAAATTTCTTCTCGAACTACAGATAGATATGATGAGCTCTGTGATACGATTGATAAAGTTGCTTTAGGAGTGACTGACGTTAATGGCTATGCTCGTTCTCCTCAGTTTCCAAACTCAGACCTATTTTCAGAGAATGGTGGAGTTACAAAGATTGGTTATCATCTTTATTACAATCCTCAAATAGAGTTTGATATGTCGTCAGAAACCGATAAGGATCGTATTTATGGTCATGAATGTGATAGTAGCCCAAGCATATTGCCTGTTGGCTTTTCCACTCCACAGCCATGTTCAGCTCCAAGAAGTCCTGTATCTTTCCTCAGAGAAGCTGCTAGGACTTTCCCAAACACACCTTCCATTTTCAGGAAAAGACGACGGAGGATTGTTGTTCCGGATAACAACGATTCCGCACAAACAGATGAAGCTAAAGAGGTTGATCAAAAGGTGAATGATGACAAACACAGTTCAGAGAGCCAGCACTGTGTAGAAGAAGAACAAAATAATGGTGGATCACATGCTTACAATCTGTCTCCTCCGTATCGTATAAGATCGAAAAGAACGGCAGTTTTCAAATCAAGACAGCTTGAGTTTATCTCTGTAGAGGAAGAGAAAGCTGATGATGTAACCAAATCATCTGAGAAAGATAAGTTACTTGATGAAGATTCTTAACCTTACCAGGCTACAAATAGACTTCTTTACACGCTGAGCGTCTCATTGGTCTTTTCTACTTTTTAGTATTATTGGTTAACGTTAAATTGTAATTAAGCCAAAGAATTATTTTACATCTCAAGCAGTTAGGTTTCATTTTCCAAAAGGGAAGTTTTCACAATGCAAGACCTTACCTAATTCTTTCTCTCGTATGGTCAAAACAGACCCTAATTCTTTCTCTAATGTACCCTAAAATCTCTTTATAATTTGTCAAATACCACTATTAACTTGATCATCCTAACTCGGCCGTCAAAAATTTTGAAGTAATCTGAAGATCTCTAGCGAGGAGACATTCAGAGGCAGTAAGTACATTAAGAGGATCAATTGGTTCGATTCAAAGAAAGATGGATAATTTGAAGATATTAAGATGGAATCTATTAGAAGAATTGAAATTTATTAGTATATTATTATATATAACCATTGAATTTGATTCCACGGGAGTACAAACTCATCACGTGATAGATGCATCTATCTATTATAGTTATGACCAAACCACACACACACACACAAGATTATTGTCGGCTTAAAGATAAGCTGCAGCCATTATTACACATAAACCAAACCTAAAACACCATTAGAAATTATTATTAAGAACTCTGCTTTTATGAAATTGTTTCTTCATTTACATGTGCAAGGGTCACACTTGCAGTCAGATCCACACTTGCAAGCATCGTTCTCAACGTTGCTCTCGCCGGAAGCCTCGTACTGGTTCTTCATCGCCGGTGCAACGCCTAGGACCAGAGTCTCAGTTGTGGTTTTCTCGCCGGAATATCCCAAGTCTGGGTACATTTTGCATCTATAACAATCCCAACAAAACCAATCAGCACCCGATTAAAACAGCATCAATCTCATAATTCAAAAAGAGAGTCCAATGTTCTTCCTGACCCAAGAATAAAATCGAATCACAGATATTTTCCCGAGAAAATTCGTAAGAAAAACAAAAAATTAAGCGAGAGAATCAAAGCTTACCCTCCGCAACCGTTACCACACTTGCAACCAGATCCACAACCACAGTTTCCTCCACAGCAAGACATTTCCAAAGAGAAAGCGAAGATATCTCAAACAGAAGTGTTCAAGTTGATGGTAATTTAGAAACTCAGAATGAAAATGAAGATGAGAAGAAGCTCCTAACTATATAAGCTAAATGAGAAAAGGATTACCATACACGTGTCGCAATCCTTGACCGCTCTTATCTCCTAAATATCAGTCGAGACTGTTATTTACTATTTTACCCTTAAGTTCCTTAAGGCATTGATATTTCTCGTACGTCGGTTCAATAATTGTTGAAGTGTGGTCCTGGTACGTTCGAGAGCGTGTCGGAGTGCGTGCGTTACGGTCTTATTATTGACCACAAAAAGCATATTTTCGATATCTTTGTTATTCGTGTTTACTAATTATTGGATAATTCTACAACAGTAGATCTAAGAGTTCCGTGTGTTGCGGTCTTTTTGTTATTTAACCTTTTTCTTCCCAAAAAAAAAGGATTTAGGAAAAAGAATGCAAATCCAATTTATTATGTGTGGTGGGGAGGAGATGATGGAGCAACAGTCAGTTCCCGAATCTTATCCGAGTAAATGATTTAATATGAATATTGAAAAGTGATACTTTTTTCTTTTTTGAAACTTTTGTTTTGTTTTTTGTGCACCAATTTTTGTGGAAACTTTATAGATATTTTTGCGATATTTAGTTAGATACTTAAATATTTGTCATGATTGTATAGTTTTCACTTTTCACTATAATTTTTTTTGTCAAAAAAATCACTAGGAATTTATCTTTTTGATTTTATTGTTTCTTCACAACATGATGGTATAGTGAGTGATCTCCAAAACTACGAATTTAGATTTTTCTAGAACTAATCTGATTTAATGTTTGTGGTTCGTACTCCATAACATTAATTTAGGTTTTTCTAGATGTAATTTGGTTTAAATTTTTGTGGTCTATAACGTTAATAACGGCTAGTTACATTTTTTCAAAAAAGTTATATGGATTAGTTTTGGAATTTATTCGTTTTTCTAATTTTTGGTTATCTTTTTATGATTCTTATGCATTTTCTCTCTTCAAAAACAAATGGAGCAGTCTTTTTCTAAATAGCGTATCGAAATTTTCAGTTAGAACAAAGTAAATCACGAATATAGATAAATGTTCGGATATCCTTTTGTGCTCACTCCTAGTTTTCACTTACATTGTAGTAAAAATAAAAATTATAGTTAATGCATTATTTGCGAGTGAATAATGATAAAAACTCAAGTAGAATACAAAAGAAAACAAAAATTCTAAGTTACTTAAATCAGTCTTTTCAAAAGATTAATAGTAATATTCACATGGAAGACCTCCAAATTCTTCCCTCAAGTGAAATCACAATCACAGAAACATCATCGTGATACTTCCGACGATCTCCTTGTGGTATCTCCAACAATTCATGAAAGTCCATACCTACAAAGATACAAAAACGCACATGAGTTTCATAACCAAAAACGGCGTTTTAAGTCTCTAAATTGCGTTAGCGTTTGCAAGTTGGTTTTAGTACCATATTTCTTGGCAGCTCTAAGGAGGACTTCTTCAATGAGATGTTGAGCTGGATCGCCTTCAGGGAAAGCTGAAATGAATGAATCGACCTCAAAAATGGCTTCTTCGTTGGAGAAGTATTCATATAATCCGTCGGAAGAGAGGATTAGGAATTTGTCACGTGATGTCAGTCTGTGGTGGTGCAGCGACGGAGTGCACGTGACGTACGGCGATGTTCCGATATAGTTGATTCTGAACATCTCTAGAAGTGCTTCATTCCATTTTGGCTAAGGAAACACATTGAACAAAACTATTATTAAACCGAACAATGAAGTCTAAAACCAATGCTATATAACCTTAAGAGAACACATTTAAGGAGTTTTTACAGTGTATTTTCAATGTCTATGTAAATTCGACATCTTGTAAAGAAAATGGTGTACCTGTTTAAGAAATCCAGCACCAAATGCACGAGTGACCTTAAGATAACCTTTCACTCTATCATTCTCTATGGCCAATGCATCTTCAGAATGTTCGTTCTTGACTCTTCTCACTTCCTGTCACACAATTGTATATCAGTTTTTCGTTTTAATGGATCAAACAAAACGTCTTTGCATCAGGGATCGCAAAAAGATTCACCTCTGCCACACTTGTGCTATGTTCCTTATTGAGCTGTACAGGAACCAGAAGACTCAGTCCTCTTTCTGTGATGCTCAAGGTCTCTAATGGACTATCTTCTTTGATTCTCTCAAGCTCCTTTTGCATCTTCTTCTTCCCCAAATCAGATCTTTGAGCAAGAACCGCTCTGCTATCTCCTACACTCATCACATAAACGTCTTCTCCTTTCATTAATGTCACAAGAAGGCATGATCCCATTAATGCTAATTCTGGATTCTCATCAACCATTAGATCAAACGATTCCTCTGTTGTCTTCAACGCTTGTTGCAGGGCTCCAAGTACTTCTTTGCGGTCAATCTGAGACTTGTTTCTTGAATTATGCTCCCCCTCATATCTCCATTGCAAGTTCTTCACATTACTTGTCATGTTTCTTGAGTCGCAAGCAACATTGTTCCTTTCGTCACAAGAAAGTTTTCTACATCCAAATCTACTTCATGTTTCTCCATCTGGGTTTTGCGGTTTTCGGTATGACATTCGAGATTCTCGGATTCGGATTCACCTTTATCATTCCACAACAACCCTTTAAGCTCTTGGACCACGGCAGTGTAGAGATTGTTGAGAAGATAATCCGGAGGATCTGGACCGTTGAATCCGTCGTAAATCCCAACGAATAGCCAACCATTTTCCTCTGATAAGATGACGTGTACTCGATCTTCACCTGCTTTTCCCTGTGCCCACTGAATCTTCGGCTCCTCCAAAGCAAACTCAGTCTTCTCTTCTTCTAGTACTTCTTCTTCTTTATTAGTTTCTCCTTCTTCGGTTCTAGGGCTCTCTTTGCTTCTCAGATTCGTGTTTGAGTTATTGATCTCATCAGAACTATGATAATCAGAATCTGATGATCCCTTAGATGAATCAGAACTGTTCAATGGCTCCATGATGCTCTTCTTTGAACGAGATAAGTTCTTAGATATCAAATTCGTGAAAACGTTTTTGAATGTAAAAACTTTCTTATTCGATTTGGTTTTAGAAAATGATTTGCTCTCATTTATACTCTTCCGCTTAGCTTTCAAACCTCTTTCAATCGGACCAGATAAGAACCGGCGTTCTAATAAACCCGAACCTTTCGGACCACGTGGCACGGCCTGGAGAGGCAAGGAAGCAAATTTATTAGAGCTCTCAAACGCAGAGGACAAACCAGACGTATCTGTTGACGGAGAAGCAGAGAGAGCCGTTGAAGTATTGGCACTAACGGAAGCTCCTGAGATTGATCGGAAAGTTGTGGTAGTTCCGGGTACCGGGTCGGGTCTAAGGGTAGGTTCTGGTGGGAACGATGATTTTGAACCGGTGAGAACTGGGCGGATGTAACAGAAAGAATGGCCTAAGTTTTCATGAACCACTGTGGCTTTAACATCTAAACGACTGGAGATTTCTCCGGCGGTGCAACAACCATTTAAACTGGTGACACTATTTCCCATTTTAGGAGAATTTGACATTATGAATTGGTTATTGAATATTTAAGAGGAATAGTGAAGAAGATGAAAAGAGTTGACTTTAAATAGGATTATTCTCTTGGAATTTATGATTATTCCGATTTTAATTGGACTTGGTAAAGAGTTGTAATGGAACTTACAATATTTTTTCTTGTTTTTGTAAATTAGAAAAGTAGTTTTATGATTTTTTTAGTATAAATATTACTACAAGACTATATCATTATTTTATAATAATTTTGTAGTATTTGACTTTTTGATTACAAAATTATTATTATATGAAAATAGAACTATGAGTTGCTTATAATATATGATTTTTTTGAATATACTTTCGGCCACCATGTAGTTTCATAACCATATGGCCATATGAAATATTAACATGTTTTCCATATAAATTAAGCAATTTTATTTGTTTTGAAATAATTATAATCGTATTACGCATGCAAAAATATCTATTTAAAAAAATATACGAATAATATGATTATTTAATGTTAAAGAAACTATGTTAAAACAGTGAGAGAAACAATAAATAATAGAAGAATTCTGAAGAATGCACATTTAATTATGAATTTTACAAATTCTTTTCTTTTGGTTAAAATTTGTTTGTTTTTGGTACGAGGGAGAGTTGACATTTAAAGAAGAGTACGTGTGTTTGATATGAGAAACAACAGAAAAAGTATGAAATTATTAAATTAATGGAATGCAAAAAGTCAAATGACTAATTAGATGTTAACTCCATGACCAATGTGGTTAGACCAGTCATGCAGAGGAAACTAAGTACACCAAAACCAATCTGTGTGCTCATGACTTAGCAAAACATGCTCATTCAATATAAAAATAGAATAATTAATAAAAATACTGTAAATTCGAAAGCAATTATCTAATTTGTTAAAATTTGTTCGAGTCTTTATTTGTTTAATTGAGTTCATTTTTGCTTTAGTATTTTTCACTAAATTATTGGACATATCTCTTTACAAATGATACTAACTTACTCATTATATTCCAAATTATATGATGTAGAATACAAATAATTGAAATATATTAAAAATATAATAGATATTTCATTAGGAATTTAAAACATCAAATAATTTAAAACAAAAGAAATTTTATAGAATATTATATATTTTAGAATGGAGGGAATATAATTTATGTTAAGTAAAACTAATTAGTGAAATTTTTATTACCAGAAATGTTGTTAACAAAGTCATTATTGATTTATGGTTTAATTTCCTAAAAATAGTAGTCTCCATTAAGTTCATGTGAAAACCAAAATTACTAAATATGAACGCAGAATAAACCAATTAATTTAATCAAATTAAAAATTAAATACCTTAAAAAGATACCAGATATTCTCTAAATAGCAACTGGCTGCTTACGTTTGCAATATGCATTGCATGAACTCTGCCATCACTTATAAATTTTTATTGATATTCTGAATATTTCAAAGCATCTTGTTTCTATTTTTCACAGACACTAATTAATATAATTATACTTCAAGTAGCTGGTGAGAATATAAACTAGATGAATTGCCATGATCAGGACCGAGTGTTTTGAACATTAATTCTTTGTTATAATTTTATAAGCCAATTACTTAATCAACTTAAACATATATTATGCTTAAGCACGTAATTTATATCTTGCGTATCCTTATAAAATTTGTCAACGATTACGAGATTGAGAACGTGGAACCAAAAGAGTTTTGCAAATTACTTTGACATCTTCGATGTTTTTCAAAAAATTTAGGGTCAAACATTATTAATTTATCGGAAAATTTGACTAGAATCACCTAATAAAAACTGATTGCAAATAAATAAAAAAAATTTAATTTATGTTTAATGCAAAACTAACTCAAATTTTTTTTTTGTAAAATTTACGACATTCTCCTACATGACCAAACAGAAAAATTGAGATCACAATTACAATTATAACTTTATGCAGTCTATAATAAAAGTCTACTTGTAAATAGATTTCATAAGTAGTGTACAAGTGAAGTATACTTCGTAATTTTAGTTTATTTTATAATTTTAAAAATAATAAAAAGTAATTGGATGAAACAATGGTATACATAACCAAAATATAAACAATTATGAAATATAAAAATTAAAATTTATGAAACTAAACTAACAAATATCATGTTTTTAAGATGATGTTCTTTATGAAACTAAAGTAAACTTAGTGTAGACTTAAGGTGAAGTCTACTTACACGTAGACTTAAGTTGAAGTATACTTATACGAATTTAAGCTCATTGAGCTTGAATTTACTCTTACAAGTTATCCTATGTATAAAAGTGGTTTTACAAAGTTGAAAAAACCCTAATTTTTATTTGCAACTTTCATCTTTTTCTCTCATTTGCAACCTCCATAATTTTTCTTTGTTTTACTAAAATCTAGGGAAAAGACAAACAATGTTTCAAAATAATTAAGAAATTTCATGTTTGTTATTTGAAAAAAACAAATAGTGAGATTTGTCTTACTTTTCTCTGAAATTTTAGAAGTCTAATTGGTTTCATTGTTCATTGTCTTAGATTTGTTATGAGAGAAGACAAGAAGCCAAGAATGGTGGTTTTTGAGTTTAGTTAGTAGGTTGTCTCATGTCTCATGTCTCTCTCTTTTCCTCCTCCTCCGTTGTTGTTGTTGAGAGAGATCTCTCTCTTTTC
>JAKUCM010003736.1:0-42667 GCA_023374145.1 Lepidium sativum | reverse complement strand
AGCACGTTGAGAAGTATACTGTTTGTATACAGAAAAAAAATGAAGAAAATGAAGCTTATGTATCCATTACTCAAAATAAATGATTTGTTTTAAGAGTGAAAATGAATAATGTTTGATTAATTGATTATGTAGAAGATGATGGATTTATGGAGTTTATGATTGGTAATAGATGAGTAAGTAGATGTTGTGGTTGCCAAAAATTTAATAGAAAAGATTTTGTGTAAAATTTATGTTTGTAAATATGTTTTTGTGTTTACAATCTATTACAAGGAAAATAAATTTTCAAGTCTTGTTATGCATTTACTATTTTAGTTAAACACTTCACTTTCAATTAATTACATTCGTTAGTATGTGGTTAAAGTATGTTCACACTATTTTTTGGATTTGTTTTATATTCATTGAGTGGATATATATTTGAAAAATTACATAAATTATTCATTCCTAACTATTAAATTTGTATAATCATTTTGTAGTTAGCATATTATTATAACCATGTTGTATATGAAACAACATTCCTTATATATTTAAACTGATTTATCATTTAACCACATAATTTATTTATAATTTTAACATATAACTGATTTCACCTATTTAACCACATAACAGAACAACAATCATTATATGTTAAATCTGATTACAACGCTTTAATATGATATCTTACGAATCGATTTAGTTAATTGAAAACGGAGGATAATAACTTCAAACAACCTCTGTTCGCAACCGTGCAAAAATATTCTTAAATAACTTGTATTCGTAAATTCTTACAAAAATAATCTTACAAAAATTAATTTTGGGCCCTTTTACAAATGCTTTATTTTCGAAAAACATTTAACCCACCCCACTACCTACAACTGCCCACGACCCAATTTTTAGACACCACTTTCTCCTCCACAAATGTGTAGTTAAGCGTATAATTAGCATCATGTAGTATTATTTAATTCACATATTGTAAAATTAGACATAGATTGTTTTTGTATTGTATTTACATTGAGCTCCATAGATATTATATATACTTATACCTGTTTTTTTATTAAATAATGAAACTTATTAAAACACAATCTCTAAAGTATATAATTAATTATAATTTAATTACCCGACGAAATACTTTAAAGAAATAAAGTTCTGAACAAAAAATTGTAAATGTAACCAAACAAACATAATGTCTATGTCAAATAATACCCACAAAAACCATGTTTGATTTCATAGTCAAATAGACAATGGATACAAGCTTCAGCAGAAAACATATCTCACAATGCGCCGAAATTATGCCAAATATTGTCAATTGCAAGAAATTTTTGCGTCTTTCCGTTGCAGTCACATGTTTCCTTAACGTAATTATGGCGCAACTCCCTTCTAACCATGTATGTTCTCGGATAAAGATGTATGTTGATTCTCCAACTGAATTTGAAAAGCTCTTTAACGGTTTCGGACATCATTGGCTTCAGAAATGAACTCATAATATCAAATCCAGTTTTCTTCGATTCACCACATAAGCAGATGAGTATGGTCCCGTACACATATTGAGCTTCACAACGTTTGGCGTCAGCAGCTTCCTTTAACATTTTTAGCCCTTCAAATCCATTATTATCTGCAAAATACTTAAGAATACCTACACGATACAAGACCTCTGGATTTTTGGCCACTACCAAATTATTGTAGTTCTGATAAAGTACCGTGTTGGAGTAATGACTTGGTTTGAACTTGACATCCTCGACACACGCTTCACGGAGAACTACATCTTCGTCACATATTTTCTTGAAATCCTTACAAACACATCGCAATGGCAAGAAGTTAAATATAGAAGAAGCAGCACACAAAACTGCAATTTGTTGAAGTAAATCATCTGATAGAGAAATAATTAGTGGTTTTTTCATAGTAGTTTTACGATTTTTTGACATCATTTTTGGAAAGAGAATCAAATTGTAGGGAGATTTTCGAGTAATGAAGATGAACAGTTTACTGAGATATTAAAAGGAAGCTAAAGTCGATTGATAAGACAAATAAAATTTATTTTCTTTTTACATTTTCACACGTTTGATGGTCTAGATACACTTGCTTTGTTAATTTAGTTTTAATAATATTGTTAAACATTATTTATTTACCGTGTATGGAATATAGCTATATTCATGTACTCTTAATTTTTACTTTTTTACTATTAATTGTGGAATTTAGTTAGTAAAAAGAAATTGACAATTTTTAAAATATTAATTAACGAATACTAATATATGTCACGTACTTGATAGTTTAAATTAATACATGAACTTTATATTTATTTTTTAGTTAAATTCATTATTTGATACAAAACCATACTACAATACTAATTATGTGTATTGTAAAATTTTACGATTCGCGGCTCTCCACTACTTAGTGTTTTCAAATTCAAATATTTGAATTGGTAAAAAAGCTGTAATGTTAGTTTCTTCTTAAGCAAAGTTACACTGTGTTTAATCTATCATCATTTTCAAAACAGCCTATAAGACAAAGGTTACTTAACTTGATATCGTCAATTCAGCATTGTTGTTTTTGTAACAATCCGAATTTGATAACAGCGAATGGAGTCCGACCAAAGTGATAACGAGTTTTCTGAAACAGGTGATACATATATTACAATTGAATTACCTTAAATAATCAATGTACATGCAAAGTAATCTTATTCATTTTAATTAGCAAAACTATTTTACGTTTTCATAATTTCAGATACAGAATATAGCCTCGAAAACATGGAATATGATTGTTCCTCTCAAGAAACAACTTCAGATAATGAGTGTCAAGGAAGTGAAACGAATATAAAAGATGAAGATGTCAATGCCGACACTAAAGAAGATGTTATGCTGAGACTTCAAATACTACTAAAGATGGAGGAAATGTTAAAAAAAAAAGTTTGGACAACAAATATCAAATAATCACACACAAACTCAAAGGTCTTCTTTTACAAGAACAAAAAAAAACAAAAGAGAATACCTACGAAAAAGGTCTATATATTAACATATTTTCCTTATATAATTAATAAAATCTATGGTAACAAAAAAATTGATTGTGTTTTTGATTGTTACTATCATTGACACAGGTTATATTAGATGATGGTGATCCATCATTTAGTTGTGAATATTGTGGGGCTATGTTTTGGTATGCACAACGAATCAACAAACGAAGGAGATCTTTAAATCCAGTATACAGTGGTTGTTGTATGCAAGGACAGGTTCATTTACCATTTCTAAAGGATTCTCGAGAGTTATTGTGGAATTTTCTAACAAACGATGATGAAATCTCAAAACATTTTCAAGAAAATATTAGAGCATACAACATGTTGTTTGCATTTACTTTTATTGGAGGTAAAGTAGACTGATCACTGCCTAATGGACGTGGCCCTAAAATGTTTACTTTGCAAGGGCAAAACTATCATCTTATGGGGTCTTTCAAACCTAAACCCCTGTGATTATGCAAAGTTTCTGCAGTTGTATATTGTTGACACTGAGAATGAGATCCAAAACAGACTTAAGATAATGAGGTTTGTTTTGTGTTCATTGCTTAATATCTATGTAAATACCTTTGTATACTTAACTTTTCTGACGTTCATTTGGTATATATTATTTCAGCAAAGGAGTCCAGAAACAAAATGTGAAGCAAAGATCGAAATTTAGGAAAGAAATCATAGAGTGTATTATCAAAATTTTAGATAACATAAACCCTTATGTCAAATCTTTTCGATGTGCCAAAGATAGATTTGATTTGGGAGAGAAGTACATGTTTACAGATGAGGATGATATCTAATCGTAATAAAGATGGTAGGTTATATTGTGAACCTACGGGCTGCTGAATGTGCTGCTTTAATTCCTGGTGGTTTCGTAGAAAAACATGGACAAGCGTGACATTATCATAGAAGAGATTTTTGGCAAGTTAAAGAGAATTGATGAACTTCATGTTGCCTTTGCAGTATCCAATTGTTTTCCAGAATGGGATAGATGGTTATAGAGTTGGTATTAAAAAAACAGAGAACAACTAATAGGGGTGAGAAGAGTAATCAAAATATTAGTATGCGGCAGTGGTTTGCGTGCCGTTTACAGGAAAGGAAACATGAAAAACATATTTTATTAAGGTGCAAGCGATTTTTGCAACAATTTGTTGTGGATGGTTACACAATGATTGAATCAAACAGACTCAAATATGTAAAAAACAACCTGAAAATCTTGGGGAGTACTACTATTGAGAGGGTTAAGGAAGCTAAAGGGATAGGGAGCAATGATTTGAGTAATCATGGAAAAAGTGTTACTATACCCAAGTCCTTTACTGGAGGTACACGATATATGCGATCAAGTTTTCTCTATGCAATGGCAATATGCAAAAGTTTTGGTTACCCAGATCTATTTATAACTTTCACATGTAATCCAAATTGGCCTGATATTTAAAGATTTGTGGAGGAACGTCTTCTAAAACCTGATGATAGACCATACATCATTTCTAAGATGTTTAAGATAAAGTTGGATCATCTATTGGATGATCTGACAAAGCAACATATGTTTGGGAAAACTATTTCAGGTAAACATAAATATAGTGCAATCATCTAAAATGTGTTATTTAATTTCATCACCTCAAATAGAATTTTTATACTTGGATTTCATGATTGCAGTGATGTACACGTTAGAATTTCAAAAGAGAGGACTTCCACATGCTCATATTCTATTATTTATGGCCCATGGTCATAAAATTGCAACTTCGGACCAAGTTGACAAGATTATTTCTGTTGAGATACCTGATAAAGCTAGATACCCTGAATTATATGATGCTGTTAAAGATTACATGATACATGGACCATGTGGACGTGCAAATCCAAAATCACCATGTATGGTTGACAATAAATGTTCCAAATACTTCCCAAAATCACATTATGATGCAACTATGTTGGATAATGGTGGATATCCATCGTACCGAAGAAGGGATAACATAAGATTTACTGAGAAGAATGATATAAAATGTGATAACAGATATGTTGTTCCATACAACAAGAAGTTATTGCTTAGGTATCAGGCTCATATTAATGTTGAGTGGTGTTATCAGTCTGGTGCGTGCAAATATTTGTTCAAGTACGTAACAAAAGGACCTGATCGGGTCACGATTGTTGTTGAGTCTACTAATCAGGTACAAATAGAAGATATAGGTGACAGGAATGAAATCAAAGATTGGTTTAATTGCAGGTTTGTACATACATTTTGGTTAACCTTAATTTTGCATCATTTATTATGTTAGCTATGATTGTTTAATTAAAAATACTATTGCTATTATTAGGTATGTTTCAGCTTGCGAAGCTACTTGGAGAATATATAAATATGATATTCATTACCGATAAACTCCTTTTGTCAAGTTATTTTTTCATGAAGAAGGAAAGCAACCGGTGTATTATAAGGAGGATGAAACAACTGATGTTGTTATTGACAAATATGATGAGGGTATTACTCAATTTATGGCTTGTTTTTTTCTAAATCAGAAAGATCCAAATGCTAGACTTCTCTTATACGAGAATATACCCTTTAAGTACACTTGGGACGCTAAAAACAAGATGTTTAAAAATAGGAAAGGTCAATGTTTTGCTATAGGCAGAATAAATTATGTACCAAAGAAAATCGAAGAATCATATTATTTAAGGATGTTGTTGGGTCATCAAAGAGGGACAACAAGTTTTTCAGATTTGAAAACTGTTAAAAGAATTGTGTATGACTTATACAGAGATGCATGTTTTTCTTTGGGTCTGTTAAATGATGATAAAGAGTACATTGCTGCCATAGAAGAAGCAAGTTTTATGTGTAGTGGATGCTACATTAGGAGACTGTTTGTTAACTTGCTTATATTAGATAGTTTGAGTAAACCTGAGGAAATATGAGATAAAACGTGGATGCTTCTGTCAGACGATATTGTACATAAGATTCAAAAAGATTTATGTAATCCATGTATCCTTTTTCAATTGTAATCGTGGTGTAATTGATTTTTTCTTTACATTATATTTTAACTATTTCTGTTTTCTTTCGCTAGATATAAATCTCAGTGAAGAATTCAGAAAATTATACACACTCAAAGAAATAGATAAACTTCTTGCCACCTATGGTTCTTCAATGCAAAGTTATGAAACAATGCCACAACTTACTAGTGAATGTTCTTGTTCCGACAATCAACTAATTTTTGATGAGCAGAACTATGACAAATAAGCACTTCAAAGCTATATAGATGAATGGTTTCCTAAAACAACAGAGGAACAAAAGAAAATTTTCAGCAAAATCCTAGATTGTGTTGAAAACGATAAAGGTGGTATCTTTTTTGTTTATGGCTTTGGTGGTACATGTAAAACATTTCTTTACAAATTATTATCCGCTGCAGTTAGATGCAGAGGAGATACAGTTTTGAATGTTTCTTCAAGTGGTATTTTGGCTCTTTTGCTTGATGGAGGGAGAACTGCACATTCTAGGTTCCGTATTCCCATAAATGTGGATGAGTGTAGTACATGTTCTATAACTAGAGGTTCAGATTTAGGTGATTTGGTTGTGGCGACTAAACTAATTGTTTGGGATCAAGCACTTATGATGAGTAAGTATTGTTTTGAAGCTCTTCATAGAAGTCTCAGAGATATCGGTCGACATCCGGAGAATAAACCATTTGGTGGCAAAGTTGTTGTTTTTGGTGGGGATTTTAGACAGATCTTACCTGTTATAACAGGTGCAGGGAGGCAACAAACCGTTATGTCAGCAATTAATTCATCTTATCTATGGGAATATTGTAGAGTTATGAAACTAACAAAGAACATGAGGTTACTTGCTGATATTTGTGAAGAGGAAAAGGAAGAATTAGAGTCCTTCTCTGATTGGTTATTAGCACTAGGTGAGGGACGTTTGTCAATGCCAAATGATGGATTGGCTGAGATTGACATTCCCGAAGACTTTATCACCAACGTTTCCGATCCAATCCACTCTATTATAGAAGCTGTTTATGGTAATGGAGATCTTCAAAATAAGAGTGGTAAATGGTTTGAGGAAAGGGCAATTTTTTGTCCAGTATTGATTGAAAAACAGAACTCTTAATGATATAGAACTTACCACTAAGTCTTTCTATCATTAACTTGTTGATAATGTTGACATCATCATTTTTGGACAAAAAATGATGATGTCAACATTATCAACAAGTTAATGATAGGAAGACTCAGTGGTAAGTTCTATATCATTAAGAGTTTTGTTTTTCAATCAATACTAAACTATATGTTTTTCCATCTACCTAATTTCCAACTGACTTTTATTGTTTCTACATGAGGAAAAAATCTATTTGAGTTCTGATAGCATAGATCCAACTGATCACAAAGCTATGAGTAATCCTGTTACCTCAGATTTCCTAAATAATGTCAAAGAATCAGGCCTACCAAATCATTTCCTTCGTCTAAAAGTTGGTTGTCATATTATGTTGCTAAGGAATATTGATCCGGACGCTGGTTTACTAGATTACAAATCACAAATTTGGCTGATCACATTTTGGAAGCAAAAATTTTAATAGGTACAAAGATTGGGGACAAAGTGTACATTGCACGTATGTTGATTTCACCTTCTTATTCAAAAATGCAATTCAGAATGCGCAGGAGACAGTTCCCTATCTTAGTTTCTTTTGCCACCACTATCAACAAAAGCCAATGACAAACTCTAAAGTATGTAGGTCTCTTTCTACTTAAACCTGTTTTCTCACATGGTTAACTATATGTTGCAATGTGTAGGGTAAATAATTAGTCTGGAATGAAGGTCTTGATCACAGACAAGCATGGGAAACAACAAAGCAAAACTATGAATGTTGTTTACAAAGAGGTTTTCCAAAATGTTAATTAGTAATTTTATTATTCAAGTATTTGTATGTATATATGTTTTGAATTGTTTTCTATCTGTTTCTACATTGTTATGGTTTATTCTCTCCTAAAGGTTTATTAAGTAATTTATCAATATACGTTCCAATTACAACAAACTATAAAAGAATAGAAACTAAACAGAATGAAGTTTTATGCACTATAGGGCTTTCCATATAACAAAATGTTGAAGTTTAGTTTATCAATCTCAGTAATCTTTAAACATGAAACTATCATATGAAATAAAGTTTAATAGAAAATCTTTAACTATATTATATAGTAAATATAATGAAATATATAGCCTGGGATTGTTTGTAGTTTTATCAATAAAATTCAGAACTAATTGTTTTACCATTAACCTTTTGAAAGCACCATTTTCAAGGGAATTTACGAAAGTTTTACTTGTCCATTATATTTAGGATATCAAAATTCTGCAATTTCCTGTTATGATATCTTCTCCTTGATTCCTATAATTTCAAAAGTATATATTTCCATTACCAGCAATACGATTGTTAATATCAGTATTCGAAAAATATGGTGCATGAACTATATTCCAGCTAAATTTTTTTTTCTTAAAGATGATTAAAAATAGAAGAGAAAGAGTCTAGAGAAGGAAATGCCGATTAATCTTTTTATCCATTTTGTGTCGATCTTCGATGAATTCCATGAATTTTTTCTATTGTCATTAGGGTTTTACGTGAGAAATCTCAATTGAGAGTTTTTAGTAGTCGATGATGATCATATTTTTTGAAATATATATTTTTTTCCATTGTCGATTAAGCTTACTTTTAAACGTTTCGGGCCATTATAATTCAAGGTCAACAAATTGTAAGGTAAAGAAACCATAACCTATTGTTGAGGTTTCAACAATAATGGCCCAATTTGTTGGGTTTCATTTAAATTGTATAATTAATTTGTGTAATTCAAAATAATTAACAAACTTTTGGCCAAATATACCGGCCCAAATCTAATTATACATGCCCAAATCATAGAATATATAAATGTAATGTTTTAGAGGTTTAAAATAATGTATACAATTATAAACTAGAAAATAAAAGCTATATATAATTATTAGGTTTTTATTTAGTTGGTAATTTCAATTTTATTTTTTTACAATTACCATATAACAAATATATCACAATAATTAATTTCATATATTATATACAAATAATTTTTACATATATTGATGATTAAGTTTTTATATCATAGCTTATAAAAATATTCCATTTATTTAATTTTTATAATATATTTAGGAATACTTTGTACAAAATAATTGTACAGTTTATTGATGAATATAAGTTAAAAAAATTTAATTAAGTAAGGCATATTTTGTGATTCAAGGAAATTCAAAGGACCTAAATTATTATAAAGATGTCTAAGCTTCTTTAGGTTAGTTATGTTCTTCCATTGTTTTTGAACGTCAGTGATGTACACAATTCTGATAAAAGTTGTATACAACTAAATAATGTAACTTAAATTTTGCATACAATATTTGATTTCAATTTCAGTTACAAATTATAAATAAACATATAACAAATATATATAAAATATTTTTTATTTTAACCATTTGTTTGACCCACATCAGAGCTGTGAAGAAACTTGATAACAGCTGTATACAATCCTACTTTTTCGTTTACGAATCAAACATGATATATAGGCGTGTATCAGTC
Source organism: Lepidium sativum (assembly GCA_023374145.1). Lineage (NCBI taxonomy): Eukaryota > Viridiplantae > Streptophyta > Magnoliopsida > Brassicales > Brassicaceae > Lepidium > Lepidium sativum. The sequence goes on along the minus strand of JAKUCM010003736.1, from coordinate 33,133 downwards.
ACCATTATATTTAATTTTTCTCTTTGCTAATCAATTGAGAGATCCTTCAAAGCTTTCATTTTTCCATTATACACAAGATATCGACGAAAACTTTCTTAAAAAAGAACAAAGAAAAGATGGTTAGGGTTCGTTTTGGTTCGAAGAGAAAGTCAAAAATGGCGAAGCGGTCTCCTAAAAAATCAATCATCGATGGCGACATTCCGACTAATGTCATCCATTCCCATCGATCAACACATCCTGAACCTCCGATGTCTAATATCCTGGCAAACGATGAGCTTATTCCAACGGAGAATAATATTCTCGCTCTGTATCATCCCCCAGAAGTATTTACTGGCTCTGGGTCAAGCCTTATGATGATAAGAGAGAAGAAAGTTGTGACATTGCATAGACTGATGATGATGATGTTGTAGGAGATACGGTTGCTTCACGTCTTCTGAACCGACGGTGTAAAGTAAGTGATAAACCATCATGTTCAAAGAGGAAAAAACTGCACTTAAATCATCTCCATTGGAGTTCTTTGAATACACTGGCAGATTCATCTCTGCTGCTACTGAGGAAAAGTATAAGGTACTTCTTACCAAAAAAATCATTCCTGAGAATTTAACTTCTTCTACAGACATAGAATCTGTTAATTCCTGGATTGATTCTGCTGGTTTGACTCCTAGTGTCACTTTGTCGGGAAAATTTGAGCCATATGTGGTTAAGGATTTTTGGGCTAACTTACCAGTTGTCCCGAAAGATTCAACCTCTCTGTCTGTCTTTGTAAGGGGTCATATGTATGAGGTTTTTGGGAAAAAGATAAATGAGGTTTTTGGTGTGCCTAATTTCGATGATAGAGAAATAATAGAAGATTTAGATGGGATTTCTATTAGGGATATGACTTTGAAATTGACTAAGGCTAAGAAATCAAGTTTTAGCAAGATTGTGATAGCTTCTGATTTTCCTAAAGAACACATAGAGTTATACAAGTTTTGCTGTAAGAACTGGTTTCCTACTCTCAATGAAGCTTATGCGCATCCAAAGCACTGTACATTGTGCTACCAGATTATTCCCAACAAGAAATTCAACCTTGGTAGAATGATGTTTAAACATTTTATTTCTGTTGGTAAGAAACTGGGGTCGGATATCACTCTACCATACCCTGGTATGATCTGGAAACTTCTTAATGATCAACATGAGGTTGTTGATCATTCGGATGGATTTCACAATGTTGATGATACCCTTGTTATGAAAAAAAGAAAGCCATATACCCGACGTGCAACAAAGACAGGAAGTTCATCCAAATCTTCCCTTAACTTCCGAGAGGCTCTTGAGAAGATAGTTGAAATATGTAACTCAGTTCTATCAGCAGGTTGAAGTTTTGTAAGAAATTTACTTACAATATTGCTTTATGTTGTTTATTAACATTGTTTTTGTACATTTCAGCAAAAGATGACTCTGAAGGTGATGATGAAGGAAGTTAGGAGATGTTGGTAGTCAAGAATGCAAGTTATATTTGTAGTCTCAGCTGGGACACAAATTTGAACGTTTCTAATATTATGTCTTTTGTTCTGTAGGGTATGTTTTTGTAAACACTGTTATCATCTGTTCTTTGCTTGAACAATTTCTTTAGACCTACTTACTACTATTTTATCGGATTAAGTAATATTGTATTTTATTATCAACTCATAACTAGCAGTATTAGTAACTATGATGATATTGAGAAACTTAAGGTGTTATTCAGCTTCTGTTTTATTAGTTACTACAAAATATTTCCATTATCATTTTTTCAGTTGTGTCTATCGAGTTATATTATCTTATTTGTTCATTGTTTAGCTTATGTTTATTCATTTATAAAATGGAGACATTATTAACAGGAATTGTAATCTATTAATTGAATTCAATGATGAGGAAACATTAAAAGAATCTCTGTAGACATTAATAGAGTTTATCGATTACAACCTCAATTTTTGTAAAATTTTACAAAACATGTAACCAACCACACGATCAACAATTGTCCACGACTGAATTTTCGCACACCGCTTTCTCCCCCACTACTGTGTAACCTCTCCCTATATTTTCGCACACTACTCAATTTTTTATTCTTATATATGTAACAAAGATTATGTTATCTCTGTAAACAACAAAATTTACAAAAAAAACATCCACTGTTAATTTAATTCACGCGTATGCGTGGATATCCCCTAGTTTACATTTGAAGTGTTATTTTGCTCAAAAAATTCATATGAAACAAAGCTTGTTCTACCTATAAGATCTGCTTCAAAATTAGCATCTCCTATATTAGATAATTAAATAAAGTTATGTGATGTCTATGTTGTTGTAATAATTTACGTTAATATGTATAGTATATCTTGGTTTTTTTTACAGTTTTTTAAAAGAAAAGCGAATATATATGTTCAATGTAAAATTATTGCACGATGACATTATATATTTTTATTAAATGATTATGAGATGTTGACTTTGATACAAACTAAATAGATAGTTACACTGTTGAACAAGATTTTATTTCACATAAAAATTCCGAAGAAAATAAATCTTCAATGCAATATATAGAAAAGATTCGTGATGAATTTTTGCATAAATAAAGAAAAAAAAGTTGTGTTTGGCTTTGTACGATTCCATCCTCAATATATATCTAAAAGGAAACGAAGAAAAAACCAAACCATAAGTTTCAGAAACATCAACAAGAGTATTGCAATGGTTTCGAGGCGAAACAAAAGACTTGCCTTTATGAAAACCCTAAAAACAGAATTGTGAGATATTTTTGTAAAGAATATTCTCCAATTAATTGACATTGACGAGAAACTGCCGAGGACAGGTGGCCTAGTTGCGTTGTCACTTTACAAATTCTCAAGGCACCAGGGATCGAACCCCTTATCTGCAGATTAAAAGTGGGATTTAAAAGCGAGTAAGCTAATTGACAAAAAAAAAAAAAAAAAAAAATTGACGAGAAAGTACAGAAGACTATTCTCGTTTGTTGTTATCTATATATCTTCAAATATTGAGTACGGCCTTTAGTGGCCCAACTAAAAGTGCTTTATTATAATACAAAGACGCCGTTTTGTTTTTTCTTGATATTTCCCTCTTTTTTCTGAGAAACAAAACTCAGGACTTTGATTTCGGTTCTTTCTAGAGGAGAAGGTGAAGAAGAAGGTGACAATGGCGTAATATGTTAGTATGAGTGAAGCTCATCGGCCTATCACTGAGTTCTTAAACACCTAAACAGAAAAAAAACAATCCGTAGCACTAGAGTCTCTCTAGTCACTTGGCGCCTTGAAACTCGGTGTATATTTCCTCCTTATTTGCTGCAGAAATGTAGAGAAAAATAGTTATGTATGATCGTCAAAGAGTTCTAACAAGGAAGGAGCTTATGGAAACACTAACCTTGTTGGTGAGAGAAGGCTTGACGTTCGTTAGTAGGAGCTTGCTCAAAATGAATCATCTTGACTGTACGTTCTTCACTGTTTGTGTTTGCATCCGTGTAAGACGCAAAACCCGCTTGTTTGACCAAAGATTGAAGATCAGCTCCTCTTAGACCCTCACAACACTCCATTCTTGCAATGGCGTTTAAATCAGCACTCGGATCAATTCGAACATCCCTCACCAGTGACTTGAGAACCGAATAACGCTCGTCAGCGTCTGGGAGAGATACATAGATATGTCTCCCAAACCTGCCTGACCTTTGAACAGCCGGGTCCATCATGTTAGGCCTGTTTGTAGCAGCTATCACTATTACACCATCTCGTTGTTTACTTCCCCCACTCAATTCAACGAGTAACTGATTCAAAGGTCTTTCAACAACCCAAGCTAAACAACTCCCTGATCCACCTCATCGAAGAAGATTATGCATGGTGAGCACATCCTGGCCCGACTAAACAACTCCCTGATTGCTTTTTCAGTGTCTCCAACATATTTGCTAAGAAGCGCCGGGCCCTATATGAGGAGGAAACATCAGAATCAGAATTCAAAGGTTTTCACAAATCAAGTAACTCAAAGGAAATATGTTTCTAGGATACCTCGACGTGGATAAAGTTGGCTTCTGACTCGTTAGCCACCGCCTGCGCAACCAAAGACTTATCACAACCTGGTGGTCCATAGAGCAAAAAATATGTCTCTAAACAGAATTCAAATCCCTGAAAAGAGTATGAAGTAAGATGAAAATTCCGCTACACACATTCTCCTTGTGGATTCTTATCAATCATCAAGCACTCGCTTGTCTGCTCCAGGAATAATTCTTGTCATCAGAATCTGTTTTGTTTATTTAAGTGGTTACCTTGCATTTTTCAGGAAATCTTAATGGCACAACAACATTACGGTGTAACTCCTCTCTTAGATGATGAAGACCGCCAACATCATCCCATGTTACATTAGGGATACTAGAGAAACCTTCTCTAGTTAAAGTAGGTTGAACCATTTCCAGAGCTTCCTATGGACAGCGAGAGACAAGAGTCATCAAATGTAGTAGGAACAACCGAAAATGCAGGACAATGCATATAGCATGTCGTTTAGCAAAAGATAGCATACAAGTTTTAGTAGTTCCTGAAACACTTGGAAGCTGGCTAGATTGAAGGGTGGTGAGTTCAGGAAAAAGACAGTTATTACCAGAGACAGAGTTGAGTAAAAAAAAGAAAGACTATCTCACCTGGAAGTCTGTGGTGGTGCAGTAGAGTTTTTTCCTCTCTTCCTCGGTCAATGGAAGCCTCATCAAAGACTCAGTATCGGTAGAAAGTTGTGATTTTTTTGTATTTAGAATTCTCTTTACATTCACCAGGGGAGCCTTCTCGGCTAAATCATCAAAATCAGCACCGACGAAACCAGAAGTCAGACGAGCAATCTGTGCGCAGTCCAAAGTGCTGTCCAGTGAAAGTGGCGTGTTGCCAAAGAGAAAATCTCTTCCCTAGCCTTTGCATTAGGCACATCGAGGCAGATCTCCTGGTCGGATCCCAAAGATCTCCTAAAGGCGGGATCAAAAGAGTCAGGCCTGTTGGTAGCTCCAATTACAATCACGTGACCAGGCTTAAGCCATGACATCCGACTTTTCTTTTTGCTTTAAGAGCATATACTCCTCATCCATACAACTCACCATACCCTTCTGCTGATTATCCCTTTTTTTATGCAATTGCGTCAATCTCATCAATAAATATAATCGAAGGTGCAGTTCTATAGGCTTTAGAGAAGAGTTCCCTGATATTCTCTTCTGATCCACCAGAAACCAATTCAGCAGCAGAAACCATGTAAAATGGTAGACCAGCTTCATTAGCGATGGCATAAGCCAGTGTGGTCTTGCCACAACCAGGTGGACCATGAAGCAATATCCCAGAAAGTGGTTTCATACCAATCCCTTGCACTATGTCAGGACACGAGAGGGAGTTTCACCTGAAACGTTAGCTCATCTAAAACATCCTTCAAACCGCCCAAGTCCTTAAAGGTCGGTCCTTTTACCTCACCATCATAACCCTTACTTCCTTGATCACTAGTCACAACAGCTGTCTTTTTCGTTGTCTCTACAAGCGATGGCGTAACTGGAGTCTTGGATTTATTAGAGTAAGAGACGCGTAGACTATCACTTGTGATATCAAAGACGTCTGTATTTTCGTCCAATGTGTCGACGGATGAGGAAGCAGAAAAAAGTGATGATGGATTAAAATCCAAACTCCTCTGTTTCTTCCTAATTCTGTTGTTACTTTCCTCTTCCTCTTCCCTGTCTTTTCTCCTAGAGTTTACGATATTTTTTACTTTGATCATGAGCTTCCGGCGTTTCCAACGTGCCAACTCACGGTGGTGCTTGGAACGGAGCTCATCTACGATATCCTACACCATCAATCCTTTCTTCCATGATTCCAGAACTAGATTCCTAAACAAAAATATCGGACCTTTAGGCATTTTGAGATTCTGAAAATCTATTGTTCCAAAGCTCAAAATCAGCACAGGTTGTAAGAAAATTTGAGTTCCTCACTGTGAATAGAAGAAGAAATAGAGAGACGAAGAAGAACGAGATTGAAGAGAAGGAGAAAGAAGATTCAGAGAAGAAGAGAGGAAGAAGCGAAAGAGAGACGACGGGAGAGGAAGAAGATACTTTGATTTCTTGATTTATTTCATTATTTGGTTTTAACCTTCTTTCGCTAGGGTCTGTTGCCTATACGACGACGACGACGTTTTGATTTTTCTTGTTATTTCCTTCTTTTTTGGTTTTCTAATTTCTCTGAGAAACAAAGAGTCGGGACTTTGATTGACAAAAAAAAAAAAAAGTCGGGACTTTGATTGATTTCGTTTCTCTCTTGAGAAGAAGAAAAAGAAGAAGAAGAAGAAGAAGGTGACAATGGCGTATGTTAGTATGGGCGAAGCTCACTGGCGAATCACTGAGTTCTTAAACCGCTTCTGCGATGCTATCTCGTACCAAGACTCTTCTACACTTAGCCGTCTTTTCTCTTTCTCGTCCAATTCTCCACATCTTCTCTCACTCGCTGATGCACTCAACGTCTTCCAGGTGCATAAATTTTTTGATTAGAACTAATAATCTCTGTTTGATGGATACCCTTGATATAAATTACCAGCTTTGATAGACTAGGAGTATGTTCCTGTGATATAGTATGATCCTTGTGTTTATAAAGTTTGTGGCTTTTTGGTTCGATGTCAATCCAAAATTCTTTCTATAGGTTCTGAATGGGTACTCTTATGAATGTTGAATTAAGGATTAGAAACACTAGGAGTATTTTCCTGCGGTAGAAGTATGATTATTATGTTTGCAAAGTTTGTATCTTTTAGGTTCAGTTTCAGTCTAGGATCCTTAGATTTTCCAATTGGGTCCTCTTACTTCACGAATGAGTATGAATTTTGAATTTAGGCCGTGAAACTTTCTCTGATAAAGCTGTTGTTGTAAACACTCTCTGTATATGTTTGAGTTTATGAGCATGGATCTTAGATTTGGGGCTTGAAACTTTCTCTTTTTATATATAGAGAGCTGTGAAAGGCTGAATCTTTTGAATCTTCCTATCTTTGATTAATAAAGGACGCTAGCAGTTTAATACGACAGTCTGATAAATTCTCTGAATATGGGGAAATTTTGGCTCATTTGTTTCGTTCTCTGCAAAGTCACCGAGTTGGGAATCTAGTTGAAGCATACCTTGCTTTCGAGAAATTTGCCAAGTAAAGTATTCTTGTTCCCGTCTGCTCCTCCATTTTAGAATAGATAAGCTCCATTTTTTGTGTTCACGATGTCTGATATTTTTTTTTGAATTGTATATGTGCAGCGCTTTTGTTCAGGAGTTTCGTAATTGGGAATCAGCTTGGGCATTGGAAGCTCTGTATGTAGTTTGTTATGAAATTAGAGTTCTTGCAGAAAAGGTGGTCTTTCACTCTTATATTTTTCTTCCAAATATCTTAGATTTGTTTAGTTTCATGGCGCGTGTACTCGAATCTGAAAGCATGATTGGTTTTAAATCGAAATGCAGGCTGATCAAGAGATAACTTCTAATGGAAAATCTCCTGAGAAATTGAAAGCGGCTGGATCTCTTCTCATGAAAGTTTTTGGAGTTCTTGCTGTAAGTTGCCCGGTCTACCAATCTATTGATCTTCAGGAATATTTGCTTACTTTTACGTTCAGTTTCTTTTTGCCTTCTTAATATTTTGAAATTGTAGGGTAAAGGTCCAAAACGTGTTGGAGCATTATATGTGACCTGCCAATTGTTCAAGACCTACTTCAAGGTGATATGCTTTCCGGTGACAATTTGATATTTATGATTTGAAATGATTTAACTTTCACTCATATGTTATCATTTGGAATCTGATAAACCATTGAAATGGTGTGTTAAACATGCGTCCCTTGTTCTATTTGCCAGCTTGGTACCGTGAATCTTTGTCGAAGTGTAATAAGAAGTATTGAAACTGCTCGGATATTTGACTTTGAGGAGTTTCCAAGAAGGGACAAGGTCTAGTGAAATTTTGCAAACTGTTTTAGCTTTTGGCATTCTCATTCGGTTACTTATGTGTTTCTTTCCTTCACAAACACCAGGTTACATACATGTATTATACCGGACGATTAGAAGTCTTCAACGAAAATTTTCCTGCTGTGAGTCACTAATATATTTTCTTATTCCATCACAGTTGATTTCGTTGAATCAATCTAAATATTGATAGTAATGGGTAATTTTTTTCTCTTGCAGGCTGATACAAAGCTATCATATGCTTTGCAGTATTGCAACCCCAAAAGAGAACGGAATATAAGGTCCAGTTGTAGTTTTACTCTATGATTTTCCTTGCTCTTGCCTTGTGTTACTCGGTCAACTTATGTGGCTTTTTTTTTCTGATCAGGATGATATTAAAGTATTTGATACCCGTGAAACTTTCGATAGGAACAATTCCAAAAGACAAGCTCCTCCAAAATTATAATCTGTATGAGGTAATAACAACTTTCTTTTTGTTCAATGAAATTCTCTTCAAGTCTGTCAAAACTTATATCTCATCTGCGGGTGAATTATATCTCTCTTTATCTAATTTCTCTGATTTTCCAGTACACAAAGATTGTGCAAGCTCTGAGAAAGGGTGATCTCAGGCTTATCCGGCATGCTCTTCAAGAACATGAAGATCGGTATGTGTTTCTTCCAACATCTTGATTAGTCTAGGTTTTGGGATTGTCAATTGAGTCGAAAGTAGTGGCGTTTTTGTTAGTCAGTGACTCAAGTCTCTCTGTGATTGGTTATTTGGATTCTATCACCAAACGACTTAATATCGATCTGACACTCTTTGATCAGGTTCTTGAGGTCAGGTGTGTATCTCGTATTAGAAAAGCTGGAGCTCCAAATCTACCAGAGACTCATGAAGAAAATGTAAGCAACGATTAAGTTATCAATCCATCCAAGATTGTCAGATTACTTTAGTGTTTATAACTCTTATATCAATGTTTCAGTTATATAATTCAGAAGCTGAGTGATCCAGCGAGAGCTCACCAGCTGAAGCTTGAAGTGATTGCCAAAGCACTTAGATGGCTAGAAATGGACATGGATCTCGACGAGGTTTCTTCTATGTTTCCAATCCCATTTATTGCTTTTTGATTACAACTTAAAATGAAATCTATAAATTCAGTTCTGAAACTTTTCTGTGCAGGTGGAATGTATAATGACGATCTTGATATACAAAAACCTTTTGAAAGGTTATTTAGCACACAAGAGCAAAGTGGTAGTTCTAAGTAAGCAAGATCCTTTCCCTAAACTAAATGGGAAGCCAGTTGGCTCATAGATATGAAACCTCTGCAAATTTTCTTGTTGTTGTATCAAGGAACCCTGTTTAAAGCTGATCATAATCTCATTATCCACTTCAACATTTTTGGTGATAGTTTTGTAGATTTCAATTGGCATGACGAATAGTAATGAGAACATTCAGATTCTTTTAAAGGCTTGAATTTTTCTCTTTAGTCTATTTGTTATAAGTGAATACATAGAAGTTCAGGGAGACCTTAAACATTGTGAATGATTTTATAGTAAGTAACATTTGCCATCAATGAATTAAGACACTAACAATTTCAAGGGATGAAGTTCCTTAGGTTTAGCCACCTTTTTAATGCAAAAGGGAGACTTGTCTCCCTATATTGTTACTTTGGTATTTCACTAACACGCGTAGAATCTTACATACTTTAACTAGAAGCCCCAATAGCTCGTGTAAGTGTGTAGAACAAATCTTGGACTATAAGGGTGTAGAAAAAGTGATTCGTTACTTTTGAAAGAGAAGAATGAAGCATTCGAGAAGTTTAAAGTAATGGTTGAGCAAGAAACTGGACTGATCATTATAACGTTTCGAACGGATAGGGAAGAGTATTTATATCTCAAAAGTTCCAAAAGTTCTCGAAATATCTTAAAACAAATGAACTTATCAAATTATCTTTGAGGAAAGACAGAAGACATAATACCTACATTATTAATCGAGTTACAACAAGATCTTTAAGATATCAAACTCGATATGAAGTTTTCGAAAGAAAGAAGCTTAATGTCAAACACTTACAGGTTATGCAAATGTGCGAAGCTCACACCTAACGAAGTTAGATGATAGATCATGAACTTTGGTACATCAAGGAACATAACCGTAAAATAGTAGTAAATAGAGATGTAGTCTTTGATGAAAGAATTAGTTCTTCAACCTTTGAAGTGAGCCTCAAAGATCTTGGAGAAGAAGAAGAGGCTATCAAAGAAAGAAATTTAGAAGAAAACACAAATGTAAATGTTGAAGAAGATGAAATTTTGCCGTTGGATCAAGAGGATATTGTCGAGAATCAAGAAAATCAAACTGAGAAGGTTAATGAGACAAAAAAAAAAAGAAAACAACCGACCAAGATATTATAATGACTACATTCTAGTTGAGGGCTTGCTTGTTACGGGTTCTAGCTTGTAGACCCTAGTTGGAATCGAATTATCGAAGATATTTCCCAGACCCGTTTTCCTTCCTCTTTTAAATTTTGAAACATTGATTAAATGATTGCTTTTATAATAAGATATATATCATTAAAGAAAGGGTGAATTGACTCAATAATACTTTGAAATATTAAGAATCTGACAATAAAAACTTCAAAATTAAGTATATAACTACCATTTATGTTATTGCTCTTCTTTTTTTTTGCATACAATATAAATATTGATTTAAGTTGAATGTAACAAATTATTTAGATTGATTATATTTTGTTTGTCAACATAAAAAATTAGAAATATAAAAATAATGGAATAAGAGAAGAAATAATAGAGGTTGCTGTTTTGATTATAATATAGCTAATAATGTAATAATACAAATTATAGATGATAACAAGTTGTGTTAATTGGTAATATAAAATTTAGAAAAGTAATTATAAATATATTATAGCAAATTTGAAGATAAGCATACAACAAAAATTATAAACTGACAATAATATTATTAGCAATGTTTATATTAACACATAATAAACTATAGAGTAAAGGTATTACGGTATTTAAAAAAAATACAAATTATTATTTGTTTCAAGTTAGTAACTTTTGTAAATATGAAGTTATTGAGTATCATCCACAATAATTTCTTTAAAGAAAAAGAAATTAAGTAATTATACAAACACAAAACTTATGTTTTAAAAAAGTATGAGATCCTACCGCCTCTGACAATGGAGCAACTTTCATGGTATATAGGAATATTATCATTAAGTTCATAAAATAAAACATAAAAACACTATATTTTAATATGAAAATATCTATAATTTAGAAATCACACTTATATAATTATTTAAAATAATGATTCTCTTAACTTTTTCTTATGCGGAGGTTAATATACATTAAAAAAACAGCTCAAACTCCATAAACAAGTTGAGATCAATTGTCAACGGTTTGCTTAGCATGATTAAGCTAAAACTATAGAAAACTTGGTCTTTAAAATGAACAATTCAATCATTCTAAAGATATATAGATATTAAAATTTGAATATTGTCAATGAAATTTAACTAAAAAAGGAGTCGCAGTCAAGTTACAGCAAAATCAAGTATGTGATATTTTGTAATTTATATTATTATGTAATGATAATTTACTATATATACATATATTAATTATTTGTTCAACAATAAAAGTATTGACAAATCAAATGATAATCCCAAATCATACCCAGTCGGCCAGTCCGATGTCGCTTTACCTTAACTAGAGGCTATAACTCAATTAAATAAGTGTTTTTATCCCAAAACATTGCATAAAATATTTTGTCATGTGAATAAACAATAATCACTTTCTAGTCTCCTCGAGAACGCCAAAACAAATCACTTTTAAAAATTAATAATAGTTTAGTTTTATACTACTTTAATATAGATATAAAATTAGTTAGTAACAAATAATGGAATAAAATTGTTAAGAAATATATTTAAATATTATATTATTAGTATGATATTTGTGAAGAATATTTAAGGAAGAGAGGGATGTAAGAAGAGAGCAGAATATCTTCACTTCTTATTGTTAAACGTTTGTTTATCAGAGTGAATACATGGACTATATAGCAATTTAGATCGGCGTAAAAGTTGAGTCGGTTGAATATACATTATTATAATTTATTTTATAACATTTTTCCTTAATTATCTATTGCCATTTATATATTTTACACTGTCTTGTTAAAATATTTCGTTAAAAAACTCAACAAAAAGTTATCTATAAGGAAAAAAGTATATTGTGGCAAGTTTCTTCTCAAATCATAAAGAACATATCTTACACATCTTGTTGATGGCACATTTTAATATATTTATCATCCTTCATAATCTTGTTAATAATGTTTTTTTTTAAAAATCTAGTAGAAAAAATTATAAGAAAAGAAAAAAAGTACAACGATGCAAACACACTCTTAAATTATGAGGATTGCATTTTACACAGCTTGTTGAGGGCGTGATTCAATTTTATGGACATAATTTTTCAATGTCTCTTGTTATCTTGTGTTGTCTTGTTAAAAATCTTTCTTACGAAAATCTTTTGTGAAAAAATCAAAGAAAGGGGGAAAGAGTACAACAAGATAGATTTCCTCTTGAATGCTGAAAAATTAGACATCTTGTATTTTTCCAAAATGCCTTTTGCTATTTTGGGTATATTATGCCTTTTAGCCAAACCATTTTGTGAGCTACATAATGTTCAATGTTAATTCTCAATACCACTCAAACATCATTTAAGATTTGGGATATGAATTCACCAATGTCGTCTTATCTAACTCTTTAAACGAGATGATAAGATAAATCATCTCTTGATTATATAAGTTAGAAATCTTGTAGACATGCGATCATCTGCAGTATATCTCTCTCGGTGGATATATGAATCTATAATATCACTTTGAGTTTATTCAAAAGACTTTGGTGATTCTTTATCAAATTTTGGTTGACTATAACCTTCATTTTCCAAAAGAACATACAACACATGTCATTTTTAATCATAAAGATTTTCAGTGAATGACCATGTGAGTTATGTGGTGATGCCTGAGTGTCTAAGGAACTCATGTCACAAATGAATTTTTCAAGATTTCTTTTGATCACAAATTGTGATTCAATTTCATCTACCTACCATTGTAAGTATGATGTGTACCCGAATAAATTTTGATGGTATTTTCAAATATCAATCTTTTTCAGATTTACTTATTCCCTTTGGAGTTTACATTCTCAGTTGATCAGACTGAGTACAGTATATCTGCAAGTATATGTTTTGGATCTCCATAAACAAATATTCGCTTAAACAATTATAACACATGTGTTCGGATTGTTTTAATCTGTAAACTGATCATTATGTTGATCACATAAATCTTTAGATTTTGAGCTCAATGCTTCATTCATTTTCAATCCTTCTCGGATTTTCATGTATATATCATTATCAAGTGATCCATATAGATATTTTGTCACAACATTCATTAGATGCATTTTCAGATTTTTTGGTGCCGCAAAGCTCATCAAAAATCTGAAGGCAACTGCATCTATAACTGGGGAATGTGCTTCTTTATAATCAATTTGTTGTCTTTGAGAAAAATTTTGGCCAACAAGTCAAAATTTATATCTTGTTACCTTATTTTTCTCATTTCTTTTCTAAAACCAAAACCCATTTTTACCGAACGGGATTTACATGTTCTAGTGTTGTGACAATATGTCCCGAAACATTTCATTGAGGGAGGTTATTTTAGTTTTCATAGCCATTTTCCATTTCTCCCAATTATATTTATTCTGGAATTTTGATATGGACCTTTAATATGAATCATTATTTGAATGATCAATTTCTTTGGATACAAAATTTGAGAAAATCTCATCATTATCTTATATCTCATTTGTAATCCATAATTATTCGGCTTGGGTAAATTTGATGAAAATCTCATGTTTTTCATATCATTTTCCTCTTCAGAAATTTTCTCTAAATGTGGTTCTTTTTGACCTTTCTCATTCAGTTTTTCTCCCAATTTCTTTTTCTTTCGAGATTTTTTTTATCTTTTAGTCCCATTTGTCTCCTCATTTTAAGTTGAGCTCTAGGTTCATTTGCTAATTTTCCATCAGTTTGTTCTTCCCAAACATTAGAAACATTTTTAGCGGGTATATTGATATATCTCATATTTTTCAGTTTTGAGCTCACTAATATAGTTATTTTCAGAGTCTTTGTCTGCGTTTTTAGAGTATTTTCAGGTTAAAAACATGAAGAATTGGAATCATGCTCGATGGATTTCATTGGAGAAGGTTGGACTGTTTTCTGGAGTTTCCTGCGAGAAAAAGGATCGGTTGATCAACACATTGATCAATCGATCAAAACCCTCAGCCAAAGAAACGCTCAATTTTATGATCGACCTAGCAACTTGGGAGATCGACCATTATTCAGTGATCGATCAATCGGCACCTTAATCGATCGAACAAAGCCCACGAGAAGAAACCTAATTTTTCGTTTTTACACCTCTAACTTGAGAGCTATAAATACTCTTTTCTCTTTTATTTTTGGAGACGATTTTTGGAGAGGCGATTTTGGAGAGAGAACACAACATTTTTATATTTGTAATCTAGGGAGAAGATCTCTTCACACTTTGAGAAGAATTTCTAAAACCTCTTTGTTAATTAATTTGCAGTTTATGTTTTCCTTTATCATGATTTCTTTTCTTCCTATCTCCATGTCTCAGTAATTTCTCAAATCAGGTTTGGGGATTCTAGGGTTTTAGAATTCTGATGTTAGAGAACAAATAAGATTGATTAATAGATAGATTCTCCATCTAAATTCTTGTTTACTGTCTAGGTTAGCCTGATCAACTAATCTATGAATCTAGGTTGTTAGCATTCCAGAAGATTATTAAGAATCAGACTTAGTTTAGATGAGCAATTCTTCTTAACAAACGATAGTTGATTGTTAAGAAGGATTCTGGATAATTGAATCCATTCGTTAAAGCCTGTTTACAATTTGGAACCAACGAGAGTTAGGACCTCTAGGTTGATTTACAGAGTAGTAAGCGCAGCGAGAGTTGGTTTATTTGAATTAATGTTCGAGTCGAGAATAGGATATAATAGTTCCCTAAATAGTTTCTCTGACAATGAATTCTAGTTCTCGAAAGAATACCCGACGCCTGATTGCTTTTAGTTATTGTTGAAACCGTTAAGTTGTTAGTTTTATTCTCTTATTCGATTTATATAGCTTTGAGATTTGGTAGAAAATGAAACTGTAACTCTGGTACTCTGAGGAATTCGACTTCCTAAGTACTAATAGATTTTATGTGCACTTGCAGTAGGATATATGACTAAAAAACTCGTAGTATCATGTATATGATTTTCACATTTTTGTATCAATGAACATATCTGGTAATTCATTTGCCATATATGTACAATTTTCTAAACTTGTAGTTTATGTTGTTTCATATGAGGGATTTAGGTGTTATAATGATGATATACACTATGTAATATATTTTGGGACTTCTTTCATTCATTCCCCTAACGCTGAAAATTCAGCTTCATTCATATGGCAATCGTCAAAACATGTCATAAACATATTACCAGTTATTTGTTCAAGATATTGAATTATACATTGTGATGTATACCCACTATATATTCTCAATCTCTTTTATACCAATAATATAATAATTGTTAAGAATAAATAACATAAGACCCAAATACATATATATAAACAATATACAGTGGGTGAATATTAAGTTTATATACAATCTCATGATCTTTACTTTATATTTAGTTTCAAAAAGTTAATATATATTGTTTATCAAAAGAAAAAGTTGATATATTTGTCATCGAAACGTTAAAATTATTTTTGGCTTGGAGGATAAGAAATATAGATTTCTACAAAACAAAAAAGATTTAGATAATCCCTAAAAAACTATCCAAATATATCTCTATATCTTTTATGTAAGCCAATAAAAATAAAATTTTGATATCCTTTTTATGTGATAACATCAAAGTTGATATTCTCATATATTTCACGTAGCCTTATAAATAGTAAGAGAATGAAAAAGGTGACATTCTATTGAAACTTGAAAGATGGCTTCGACTTCTCAGTTTTCTCCATTAGACTTACCAATAGGCTTTAGGTTTGCACCAAGAAACGAAGAACTCATTCTTATATTACGTCAAAGGCAGCAAAACGTCTTCTCTAATCATCCTATTCATCACGTGAACGTCTACGACTCCACTCCACAAGAACTTTCAGGTTTGTCTCTCGGAATCAATATCTTTCTTTAGTCTTTACGGTTTGATGTTTTGTCTTGGTTTTAAACTCTGTTTTTTGTGTCTGAAATTATAGAGAGATTCCAGAAGGGTAATGATAGGGACGAATGGTTCTTTATGACTGAGAGGGTGAAAGTGCGTAAAGGTGGAAAGAACCAGAAACGTGGTAACAATGAAGGATATTGGAACGCAAGACAAACTGCTGAGAGAATTGATGCAGGAAACGGGTTAATCGGATACATGAGGCAACTAGCTTACATGACTGGGAAGAAACCAAACATTGTAAAAACTGATTGGAGAATGAATGAATACTGGTTTATGTCTTCTAATGGCAACGACGACAAGGTATGTATGTTATTATGTACATGTGTTTCTTGTGTCCCAAGTTATTAAGATCTTGATTTTAGATCTGATCGTGAGGTTTGTTTTGTGTGTTTAGGTGGATTACGCTTTGTGCAAGATTTTTCTGACTCCAAGGGCAACCAAGAAGAAGAATAGTAAAGAAGATAATGAGGCAGTAGAGAATGAAGAAGATCTTGCAATGGTAGATCATGATGCAGACGTATTTGCAGAGGAGATTGAACAGCTTCGTTATGTTGAGTATCAAGAACCACAGAGTGTGCCACAGTCTGATCTGAGGATGATGATGCCAGAGGGAGAACAACAGAAACAGCAGCAAGTTACATGGAGTTCTCCTCTTCCTCCTCAGGATCCGCAAGGTCAAGATTCAGGGTTGGGGATGGATATGTATGGACTAAATGACCTCGTGCCTGAAGACAATTACTTGCGGAATGTGTTTGATTACAATAACTTCAATGTGTTTGACGAAGATGACTGGTGCAATGTGTTTGATAACAATGACCTCATTGTGCCTGAAGACAATGACTTGCAGAATGTGTTGGTTGACATTAACTTCAATGTGTTTGACGAAGATGACTGGTGCAATGTGTTTGATAACAATAACCTCATTGTGCCTGAAGACAATGACTTGCGGAATGTGTCTGATGACAGTAACTTCAATGCGCCTGACGAAGATGACTTGCGGAATGTTGATCCGGGTTTCTCACAATTTTAGACTCACTATGAAGATTGGATCAAACCCAGCAGTTAAAGAATCTCAAGATATGAAGACTACTCTCTCGGTCTCTACTCTCTTTTTCTCAACATATAAAACCTTGTAAAAAAAACTAATGGAACTACGTTTAAAGCTTGATCCTCATGGGGTACGTAGGCAGCCCAATGTATCGGGTTCAGCTATGATTCAATACAATTTTTTTTCTGTTTATATAAAAATATGATTTTCTTATGATTTATATGAGTTGTATGATGTAAACATTGATACAAAGATTGATTTTTGAGTGATTCTTTTGTGTTCTTTAGTTTATATATGATATATATACGTTCTTTCTTTATCTGCAAACCCTAATCAATAAAATATCGACTACGAAGTCATTTGATTTCCATTTTTCTCAGTTAATGGACTTTTGTTATCTTTGAAAAGTAACAGACCTTGATCTTGCCCAGTTGTGCTCTGAATTTATATATTCATGAAAAAACGTTATTTAAAATTTTCATTTTGTTATAAATGTATAAGTATAATAATTACATATGTAAAAAGGTATGTACAATAATGAGAGTAAGTTGATCATCTTATTTACCTCTATATATTTTGCTCTCGCCATTGTTATTATACACTATACAACACACACCTTTACGTAAAAATATAAAAAAAAGTCTATCACTTTCCATCTCTCCACGTGTTTACTGACTGATTCCTTTAATTTTTCCCACACAAAGATTAAATAATATATATAAGTTATTTTATAATACGTTATCACTACAAGAGAACATGTGTTTTACAATTCTTATTTTCGTCTCTAAAGCGTTGTAAAAGACTTTTACAACGTATTAGGGACGCCGCGTGAAACGTCGTATCTTGCACGTCGTAAGGTACAAAACATTGTAAAAACGTTGTTAAAACGTCGTAAAGGGGGAGTTGTAAAAACTTCGTAAATATTGGCAAACGTTGTAAAGTCGATGCCAATATAAACATTGTTAGTTGATTGTAAACTTAGCAACGTTCTTACAACATTTAATTTACAACTAATTAGAGTCGATTATTTTACAACGTTTTAGAGTCGATTTATTTACAACTACTTAAAGATGAAATTGTTTACAACTACTTAGAGACGAAAAGTGTTTACAACTATTTAAAGACGAAAATAATTTACAACTACTTAGGGACTAAAATTTATTATGTTTTTTTTATTAAAATTGTGAAATTTTTTTTTTATTTAAATTAAAATATGAAATAATTAAAATAAAATTATAATATAAAATATATAATTAAAACGTTTTACAAAATTTAATTACAAATTACAAAATATTTAACGAAGTAATTCGTCGAACATGTCAGAGCTACGGTCGTCCTGATCTTCAGCCACCCGCTCGTTCAATTCGACCTCTCGCCCAAAAAGATTGATTGAATTATCAAAAATTTGTAACGCGAAGCGCAAAAAATAAAGTGGAATTAAATGCAGGGAGTATTCATATCGATACAGAAGAAAAGGTTCTCTATCGACATTCTCCGTAGGCCTAATCCCGAGGTTGCGACGTCTAAGCTCCAAAGCCGCATATGCATGTGGATTGCCCGCAACCAAAATATCCATCATGGATTCCATGGCTGTGAATTTCTCATCCGTCGTTTGCTTTAGCGAAGCAATTTCCGCACGAGATTCTTGCAACTGAGTACGGAGTGAGTTTTCGCCAATCCAGTTAGAAGTGACTCTCTGGACATCTCGGGCGGATCCTATGCCAATAATTCGTCCCTTTTTTGTTGGAGCGATCTACAAAAAAGATTTGTCGGGGAAAAAAATTTATTTAAATTAAAGTATTTAATTTAATACCTGCTTATAAATTGCCTTGATCTCCAGAGCACTCAATTGGACTGGAGTACCGTCGGTGGATTCCTGGGAAAGCTGCGTTTGACGCTCCTGAACCGCAGCTTCAACCTGGCTATGTAGCAGCTCACAACGTGGATCGACGAAGACGCCAGATTTCTTCTTATGGGTTGCGGCATAGAGTTCTGGAAGCGTAGGAATCTGTCCAGTTTTTTCCGCCTAATAAAATTCAATTTTAATTAAAAATTTATTTATGTTAATAAATATTAAAAATGAAAAAAATTATTTTTAAAAATACTTACGATTTGTATTGCCACTCCGCCAAAAGGCATTTGGCCTGCAGTGTGCGGCATTGCGACTGGTAAGCCGTCGGGCCCAATCGTCTTCCGGGAAGCGGAACACTGAGCAGCTCTACTCATAGCTACAGGGTCTACCGAGTAATTCTTCAGTCCATCCCAACAAGCGTTGGTCATGAATGTGGGTTTCCCGGCATCTCCCTTTACCTCCCACTCGGTTTTCCAGTCCGAGAATGTGTTAATAAGCCGCTTCATGGCTTTGCGGTTGAACTCATGTCGGACAGTCTCGTTGATAGAGACGTCCCAATTCCAACGTTGCTAGTAGTTTTAATAATTAATTAATATTTAATATATATTATAATATGTTGAATATTAAAAATGAATGAAAAAAATATTACCGCAAAAATCTTGAACCACGTTATGCGAATGTAGTGGGGTGTTGATTTCCAATTTGGAGTCGCCTCTACGAAATAGCTTTTGATGCATTCCGTGATGCTACGTCCCACTTTGCTATCAATACCGAACCTGAAATTTTTTTTAATATATATTATTAGCTATTTAATTATAAATGCTTAAATTTAGTATGTAAATAAAACTAAATATGTACCAATAGGTTCCAGTTGGACGATCGACGTGTAGATGCGGCAAATTCTCGCGGTTTGGTGCCATGAGAATATCCTCAACCCGGTACTGCGCGTAAGGTGCATCAGGCGGGACCAAGAGGTCTGGATGGACCGCAGCATTCGTCGGAGGGGGATCTACGGCCACTTCTGGTGCTGGGGAAGTAGCCGGGGGCGTATGACTCTGATGATGTGACTGCAACTGCGTCTCTGGCACAGCCGAGGAAGTAGAAGATGATGCGGTGTCGTGCAGTATGTCACTGTAGTGGACACGGCGTGTATGCTTCCGGGGTGCCATAATTTGTACCTACAAAACGATGTTTCGTAAATTAGACGTTGGATACTACTAATAATATATAAAGCCTAAATTCTAAATTTCGTACCTACTACATCATTTCTAAACAACCTACATAAATTTAAATCCTAAATTTGCAAAAAAAAAGAAAATTGTAGAGAGAAGGGAGAGAGTGATACCTTAGAGAGAGAATGTGGAATGGAGAATGATGGAATAATGTTGCAAAATTGGTGATGTATTTATAGGGAAAACAGTTATAAATTTAGGACTAATGTTGCAACGTCTTTGAGTATTTATAGGGAAAAGAATGATGGAATAATGTTGCAACGTCTTTACGACGTTCTAGTTTGCCTACGTCGTTACGATGTTCCTTTTTTTTTTTTTAATTTTTTTTTTGTTTTTAAATTTTGTAAACTTGAAATCATACTCTTATATAATTATAAGAGTATGATTTAAAGTTTACAAAATTTAGAAAGAAAAAAAATTAAAAAAAAAAAAGGAACGTCTTTACGACATTCTAGTTTTTAGAGAAACGTCGTAAGGACGTTGGCAACTAGCAACGTCTTTACGACGTTCTAGTTTGCCAACCTCTTTACGACGTTTTTTGATTTTTTTTCTCTAAGTATTTTTCCTAAGTGTTTTGCGGAATTGTAGATTTTTTTATAGATCTTAGATTGATAAAATTTTGATTGATATATAAAACTTAGTTTTATTAAACTTTGAAAGATTTATGAATTTACTAAATTTAAATGATTTATAAAAGATTGACATAACGTAAAATACATGATAATCCTCCAACAATACATTAATTGTTCATACGGTATAAATCGTAGTGTCAATCAGATTCTTCACCGTTACTACCATTTCCACTACTTGGATTATCACTTTCTGCGAACTCGTCACGCTCCTCATCGTCAACGCCTTCTTCAGCGAGATCCTCATACTCTCGGTTTTCCGGATCGATAAGAATCACTAGCTCTGTAGCTTGATTTACAACTTCTCACAAATTACGAGTAAATTACAACACATGTACCTGACCATAAATATCTAATTTGAAATTACGTCCTTAAGTAGTTGTAAACAGTTTAGTCGTAAAGGAGTTATAAAGTAGTGACGTTTTAACAACGTAATTTTAAATTTACCAACACCTTTACAACTCCAAGTTTTAATTTTATTTAAACCTTTTACGTAACAAGAAAAACGTGTATACCTACTTTGACATTCAATGTTAATTCGATGTAAATTATAGAGGTCGTAAAAGTGTTGCAACTTAGGGACTTATTCACAACGAAATGTTGAAGTAATGGAAAAACGTTGTTAAAATGTCGTAAATTACCGACTTGTTTACAACGTTTTTTTTCGTTGTATGTTTACAACTCATTTACGACGTTTTCTCTAAACGTCGTAAAGAAATTGCAAATACCTCCCTATTTTACAACGTCCCAAAAACGTTGTAAAATATGGTCCCTAAACTAATGTTCTCTTGTAGTGTATCTTATCACCATGAGTTAGGGTAAAATTTAATTTTTGTTAATTTTATTTTTATACTTTGTTACAGCAACAGCAGCAAGTTACATGGAGTTCTCCTCTTCCTCCTCAGGATCCGGAAGGTCAAGATTCAGGGTTGGGGATGGATATAGTGCGTGACAATGATGATTTATGGAGTTGGTGGGATAGTTATAGTGACCAGTTCCTCAACATTCTTGTACTAAAAACTAATCGAACTAAATGTAAGGATTGATCCCAATAGATACTTAGGCAGCCCAGTATAACGGATCCAATAATCCATTACAATTCATTTTTGTTTATATAAGGTTTTGATATTTTTATGAGTATCTAGCCTATTTCCAAAAGCCATATACTTTATTTCTCATACTCTTCAATTCCCCCAAAAAAAGTTATCTTTCTTTTCCAATGTATCCCTTCTTGATTTCTTTTTTAATGTTTGATCAAAAAAAAACATCAATCTTAGCTTTGCTCACAACTATGAGAACTCATCTTCAATCTCACACCGTTCTACCGTTTTCACTTGATGACTACTTTGGCATGTATGGAAGGATCTAGAAGATATTCATATTATTGTAGATATCTTGTGAATAAAATATTTTCAGCCTATATCTCTCATCTCTATGCAACATTCCCTCCTTCTGCCACCACCGTTTTGGCTCTCTTGTTTATGATTTGGATAGTGGCTAATAAACCCGGCTCTGGTTCAGAATCATATGCATCAAAACCCATACTTTATGTCTCAAATCACTATTGACTAAATAATACAATGTATGGGCATAAACTGAAAGCATTTTGCCATTGAAATTCAAGTGAAGAAATGTCTTCGAAAATCTTTTCTGAAACAACAAAAACACATGTTTGCTAGAGCAAGAAAAGAGCAACGTTATATCTGATGCAAGGCTGAGTTCTTGATTCTGTAAAAGTTGGACATGATTGCAATATGTTAAAATGACATCTTTTAGCAATCTCATTTAGCTTTGGTGGAGGCATTGATGGTTTCAATTAGCCATGGACATTCGGGTCTTCGGGTAGAGATTTTTCGGGTCCGGGTCTTTCGGGTCCGTGAGTCTTAGACCCATATAGGACCCACTCAAGTTCGGTTCAGGTCTGGGTCGGGTCTATACGGTTTCAGGTATATACGGTTCTTACCCAAAATTATACCTAAAAACTTGAAAAGATTGTAAAACTGCCAAATGAAATCTGAAATACAACTAAAACATGTTGTAATCATTCGTAGTACATAAGAGAGTAGCAAACAACACATCTGAACCATAGCAAACCATAGAATACATAGACATTGTCAAACTTACCAACATGTGAAATACAATAAAAAAGTTAAAAACAGCACATCCAAACCATATCAAACAATAGAAGTAGACATTGCCAAACCTATATCTGCCAAAAATAAAATAGAAAGATTGTTAACTTTGAAATGGACACATGATTTTCTATGTGTGTCTAAAGATAAAGAGCATACCTATAGATAGGCCTTCTTTGAATTTCAACTCTAAGTGACTTTGTCGCTGTTGAATTCCATGTCAAACTCTGCATCATATATAAGATACAACAATTTACAGCTGATGGAATATGAATTTCACAAAGTATAACTAAAAATCTGAAAGAGTTATAAAGTTCAAAATTACATCTCATAAGATCATCTTGCAACTCTATATCAGCAAGAATCTGTTCTTTTTTTGTCACTCCTTATTCATTCCTTCTAATTTCACATTTCAACCATTGCTTGGTACACATCAAGACTTCAATCATGTTATGAGTCAAACAACTCCTCGATGAACTTACAATTCTACCACTAGTGCTAAAGGCTGATTCGGATGCCACTAAAGACACTTGCATAGCAAGTATATCTCTTGCTATTACTGAAAGAACTGGGAACTTTGGACTATTTATTCTCCACCAAGTAAGTAGATCAAACTCTGAACCTGGGAAGAGATTTGGATTCTCCACACCTTCTCTCAAATACAAATCCAACTCACTAGTTTTCTCTATAATACCTTTTTCTTGAATAAGTTCGTTGTAGATATCATTCATACTTTCATATTCAAGACCATTACCAAGAAGTGCAAACTCATGAAGATCATCTCCAAATTTGTCCTCAGATTGAGAAGGAGCTCTACGTGCCTGAGAAGATGTTTGTGAAGATGCCTGAGAATATGTCGATCCACCTCTGTTCACCCTAGTGTTGTACTCATCAAACAGACTCTTCAATATATTCATAATTGAATCCAAAAGTTGAGTAGCTTCTTCACTATCATTACCATAGAGTTTCTCAAAACAGAGTTGTGCAAACTTCATCTTTTTTGTAGGATCAAACATAGTTGCTACTATGACTAGTTTATTCATCTCAACCTCTGTCCCAAAAAGATCAAATACTTTTCCAATTTTTTAAATATATGTAAGGCTTTTAACCGCAAGAGTGAATCTGAACCTAGACTTGTGCTTACTGCTTTGATGTTTCTAGTTATACAAACTATCTCATTGTATAATTTATGAGCACAAACAGAAGTTGAAGCTGAAAGTATTATAGTGGATTTGTAAAAAATGAAGAGGAATTGGACTAACCTACTAAATGCTTCATGATCATCTTTAGTAGGAGGTCCAACTCTTTTTGTTCCATCCACAATAACTTTGAAGTAATGATTGTATTGTATATCTTCGGCCTCCATCTTGTCGAATCCAATTCTGAATTTTAAAGCTTGTTCTAGCATGAGGTAGGTGGAATTCCATCTTGATCTCACATCTAAAGGCAAGCTTCCTCTTTGAACTCTTTCTGATTCTACACGATGCTCAAATGAGGCAAGCCTAGGTGTTGAAGATCTCACAAACTGAATACCATTGCGGATAGCATTCACACTACTATCAATCTCATGCAGACCATCCTGCACAACCAAGTTGAGAATGTGAGTAGCACACCTTAAATGCAAAAAGTTACCATTCAGCACCAATGAATCATCTCCTAGTTTGTTGAAATCTATCTTGAACCTCCTTATTGTTGAACTGTTAGTTGTGGTATTGTCTACGGTTATGGAAAAAACTCTTGTGATGTCTCACTCAACTAAACAATCAACAAGAACCTTACTAATTGTTGCACCTTTATGATCACATACATTTTTGAAACCTAGGATAAGTTTTTTTAACTGCCATGAAGCATCCATAAAGTGTGCTGTTATTACCATATAACTAGCACACATATTGGGAGCAACCCATATGTCTGTAGTTAATGAAAGTGTCTGCTTGTTTTGTCCAAGAATCTTCTTTATTTCTGCTTTCTTATTTACATACATTTCTACAATATATCTTGTGCATGTTCTCCTCGAAACAGGCTTGTATAACTGAACTCTAGAGCATAAATATCTCCATGCTAAACTATCTAAAAACACTAAAGGTAACTCTCCTATCACTAACATCTCATTTATAGATTCCCTAACCGCAATTTCAAATACTTTACACACCCTAAGTTCACCATCACAATCAGTTCTCAACACACTCTAATCTTTCAATTTATTAGCAGATTCCAAAACTTTAAAAGCCTTACACCATACATGGATATGTTTTTTCATGTTAGATGTGCCAGACTTGGTTGGACATGCCATCTCTTTCCCACAATAATGACAATTAGCTTTGTCATTATTGTCTTTCTGTTTTGAGAAGTGATCCCAAACCCAAGACTGTGTCTTCTGTTTTTGCTTCGGACCATTATCTCCTTGTGATTCTTTCCTCTTCCCTTTATTTACATATGTTGGAACTTGAACTTCTTCTTCTGTTCCGTCAATCCCACCACCACCATCGTCACAAGAAGCCATCTGAAGTGAAAACAAAGAGGCAAAATTATAAAAGTTATAATCGATCCTTCTGTTCTGTCGCAGCGTCTCGTGTCGTGACTCGTGACTAACAATATCGCTACTCACCGAGATTATCGCTTCGCTACTCACCTAAAACGATAACCGAGAGATTATCGCTACTCACCTAACCTAACAATACTTGATAAATTCGATTACAAGAAGAAACAAAATTTAGGGTTTACCTCTGACTGAATCACCGACAACGCAGATGGTTCCAGGTTGGAATTTGATTTAGAAACCTGGAAGTTGATCTTTTGAGTCGGCAAAAATAAATCTAGGGTTTCGCATTCGCTGAGAGAGAAAAAATGAAGAGGCTTTACTCGACCCGAGTAAGTGTCTTCTTGTAATCGAAATGATTCGATTCCTACGGGTACCCGGTTGGGTCTCGGGTAGGACTCGGACCCGAACCGATATCCGTGGGTATTGTTGTGTAAGACCCAATAGAGTAATGTAGTAAGATCCGAACCCGAAACCGAACCTGGTTTTTTGGGTCGGTTCCGGTTCGGTTCTTCTGGTCCGGATTTTATGCCCATGGCTAGTTTCAATGTCGAAAAGGGTCTTGCAATGGAACCAAAACAGCTTACTCATGACTCTCAGCTTTGATGACAGGAAACCGTTTCTTAAACCGCATCTCACAGTATTGCGTCACACAGAAAAAGGTTTTGACTTTAGAAGTGGATCACAAATTCTAAATTGGGCTTCATACGTAAGAAATTTTACAATATGAACCTACAACAAGATAACAAGCCCGTTGTTTATCTATCACATAATCCTATAGGAATTAAGAATATACATGCTCTCGGCCCAATTTCATGAAAGAACCAAAGAGAATCTTCATAGCTATTTTGATCATTTCAATTTTATTCTAATTAACAACTACATTGATACAACTTGATTTCTTTCGTAAAACTCCAAACAATCGATTATATAACTTTTTGAAATTGAATTCTGATAGGCAAAACTGCAGATATAGAGCTAACCATTTAAATTACCATTAGTTTCTACTTATTTTATTAATTATTATATCAACTGTGGTCTATATAACTTAGTACTAAACTCTATCACACATGAATACATAGAATTTGATACGTGACATCGTTTGAAACGATCTTTTGAAAAATGAGTTATTGAAATAAAAGTCGTTTGAAAATAATCGTTTAAAGATAGCAATTGGAAAAATAATTTTTCAAACGAAAATCTTGAAAATTAATGTTGATTGGTAACCCTACATCGATTAAATAGTGCAATAATGAGATTTGAAAAATATGGTATATAAAATTTGGTTTAAATAATTATTTTTAAAATTATGCAATAACATATAGTTTAAATTGTTTAATATAGAATTAAATACATGAATAAATGATTGTCTGGAGTTGGACATTAACCATTGGATCAAATTCAATTCACGTTGTTCATTGTGCAAATTATTTTTTCATCCAAAAGAAAGAAAACAAGTATCATTATCAACATTGCTCTCATGATTAACCAAAAACTGCATATTGCATATAGTGAAAGAATAGAAACTTGACAACAACGTTTCATATGAATGCGACATCCAACGGCTAACATGGCCTCTCCATTTTACCAATTATGTTATTTCTGTATTTATTGTAAGAGACAATAAAGTTGTTTATTCGTGTCTAAAATCTACTATTTTCTAAGATATTAAAGTTGAAATGTAACCATTCGTATAAATATATTCCTACATTATTGATTATAAAATTCATAACCCAAAGTCGTCCATCAAAATCTTAGCTAAATCTCAAGAAATGGTGAAAAAAATCAGAATTTATGGAATCATATTTGAGACAAAATATTATTTACCAATCACTCTATCAAATAGTAACTCTTTTGTCTTTACTCCAATTGTGTCTTTTATATAATTTTATTCTATTGGTTCAAATATATTTAATTTATTTATACACTTAAAGTTTATATACTTCACGTATACTTTAAGGTTATGCGAAAGCATATAGATTAATAAAATATCTGAAACTTGTAACTGAAACGTTAAGCGATAGTGCTACTTCTATTGTTATCTCTTAATTTATCTATGTACATGCAACCAACATTTCAATCTGAAAAATTGATCCACACAACTATATCCGACTCCGACTGGGTCGTGTGGTCGGGTCAACCCGCAAAATCGAAAAAAATCGGATCGGATAACAACAAAATCAAAAGAAGTGGTCTCGTAGTCAAATAATGCCACGTTTCATGGTCGTAGTAACAGTTGAATCTCAGCCACTGAGGCTTGTAACGTCACAATAAAGACAATGACACGTCATCAGTCAAAGACCAAAAGCGTTGTACCACGTGTACTTTTTCGTACAACTTATTTTTTTATTGTCGGGATTCTATTTTAGCCAAAAGAAAAGGACACGTGGTAAGAGCTTAAGACACGTGGCATGGAAGAAGACTCGTTGTCACGTGACTTGTTGACAGATCACGTGATTAGTTTGCCTTCTTTGGACATGTTCGTTTCACCTCCTTTATTGAAACCTGATTCTGCAAACTTTCTCATTATGTACAATAATGTCTTCCAAATATCTGACACATATGCTTCTAACTAAACATTTTAAATTGATTTTATCACTTTTTTATTAGTAGATTCGATATTTGTAAGAGACATTTACTACTATATTATAGTAGTTGTAATAGTTTTAAAGTTACTTTCATAATTAATTCCAAAGATCCATCTTTATCTTCAAGAAGAACATGCTCGTCATCACTACTATCACAATTTTAAAATTAAAATGAATAAACATATCTAAATAAGCATCTGCGATAAGAAAATTAAATCTACTTATATGTAATCGTAACTATTTTTTAGATACAAAATATATTAGATTATTTATAGCTTCGCATGATTCACTTGTATTTTTTGAAGATAAAAACTAGCATTATAGATGACGATTTGAATATTTATTTGTGTGGAAATAACTCATTAATATATTACAAAAATATATATAACATAATTAAGATTCAGTCAAATAGACAATTATATTGTGTCAGCTGGAAAGATAAACTAAATTTTTGGTTGATGAAAGTGAAGTCAAATAAAACACGAAGCTTTATTTTTACAACATAAAAGTTTGTCTTTGTTTCACAATAAGCTCGTTTCTTTATCTCACCGTATATATATTCTGAATAGGCTGCTTTATTTTCATGGTGGTTACTTTTTTTTTATGGTGGTTATTTTATGTGGCATAAAATCTAATGTAAGATTATAGAAGAAAAAAAAGAAAAGAAAAAAGGGATCACGTAGTAGTCATGATAGTGAAATGTATAAATAAAACGTAATAAGAGAATCGTACAAGATATTAAATTTTGACTAAATGTAGGTGTCATGCATGGGGCATGAATTCTTCAATATTCACTGTTTCCTTTGAAGGTGGCATTCTTATCATGTGTCATGTTGACATGTGTCTGTATCTATAAGCGTACATGCATCCGTATGTGAACTATACGAATTACGATTGCAGTAGCATGTATATACGTATCCGGAAATAATTTTGATGAGTCGTTCATTTTATTTCGGCTACTTTTCCTATCAAAATTTGGTTCTCAAGAATCATATAATTTTTATTTGTTTGAAGTTTGAAGTTTTAACAAGTGAAATTAAACTCTAAATCAAACTTTTACGATCTAATTGTTATTCAAAATTATTCCAAAATGAATGTTTACTTGTGGATATGAAAATATAAAGACAAGCACACCTCATATTTTTGCTTTTGTGAATTTTGGACTTTAACTCGGTTAGAAAGAATAAAAACCATGTTAATATGGTTTACCTAGCTAATATGATCATTTTTTTTAATATAACAACAAAATTTATCTGGAAGATACGAGATCTTTATTAATTAGGTGTCAAAATTTTGGTTCTATAATATAATGTTTTACATGATATGAAAACTATCTAATAATTTTTCGTACTCAGATACTCGTTAGATTAAGTCGGATTCATTTTAATTAGCTTTGTTATATATATAAAGTTAGTAAATTATTCATGGACATTTTGTTTTAAGGGATATAAGATTTGGAAATGATACGTTGTATTAAAAAAAAGTAATACATAAAAGAAATAATAATTGGAATTCAATATAATTTAGCCAATTGAATTCGAAACTATTTTATTACGAATCGTTGGACCATATATCGGATTCATACAAACCATTTGCAGAAAAATGAGTAACTGATAAATCATATTTTGGAATTAAAACTATATATTTTAGGCTTATAATTATCAAGATACCATGGCTTTATCAACTATGGGCATACAGATACAATGGTTTCTGGTTTTAAACAACATGGATTAATATAGTATGAACCAATATTATTATTAGTTAGTAATAAAGTAAGAGCATTCATGTGTTTGATAAATTAATTAATCAAAAGAACCTCTGTGATCGTGAATATTTCCTCTTTATGACTTTGAATCACCTAATGGGTCCATTTAGGCCTGGGCATAATATCCAAAACTTGAATCCGAACCTGAACCCGATCTAAAATACTCGAACCCGAACCGAACCAATATGTATAAAATATCCGAACGGGTTTTACATTATGAAAATACGGATACCCGAACCCGATTGGATAAAACCTGAAATCCGAACGGGTATCCGAAATACCCGAAATATATAATATATTTACACAAATATTTATATATATACTTACAGTTACACAAATATTTAAAATTAGAATTACAAATCTAAAAAAACTAATCAATTTAAAATCAATATAACATTATAAAACTAAAATATTAAATAGTTTAATAAGTTGTGATTTTTAAAATTATTTTTTTAAAAAAATTTTTGATTAAAAAACTAGGTAAAAAATTCGGATAACCTGAACTCGACCCGAACCCGATCCAAAATTTGATACCCGAACCCGACCGAACCCAAAATTTAATACACGAACCCGACCCGGACCCACGAAAATACCTGATCGGGTCTTAGATTGGTAAACCCGAAATACCCGAAACCCTAAAGATCCAACCCGATTGGGTTCGGGTACCCGAATGACCATGCCTAGGTCCATTCATTAATAATATGCAATCATCAATATAATATGAATGGTTGATATTGGAAAACTACAGATATAATATGGAAGTTACCACTAATCCATGAGCAATAAGAAATTTGTTAAATAAAAAGTAAAGTAAAACTTGTGGCTGAGATGTTGTATTGAAGGATTTGTTCATTTGGAGGTCCACTTTATCTTTCTTCCATTTCAAAGTTATATTCCAAAGTTTAAATTATGTTTTATTTTTCTAATTAAATAAAATATCTTGACTCAATACAACTAACTTTTACATATATTTGAGTTTAGATCTTTTAGTAACATCTAAAATATAGTTTTATCTTCGTCTGATTCCGACCAAAAAAAGTTGTCTGACTAAACAAAGACAACTTATTTTCAATAAAAATCAAACTCAAAACCAATAAATTCAAATCTTATTAACATATCCAACCACTAAATTACCACTACTTTGGTTTGAAATATTTTTTGCAGCATAAAATACTTGTTTGCAGTAGAATTCAAAAAAACATGGTTTATTGTCTCTTCTTCTGCCCCACATCGCATACACTGTTCATCATACCGAATTCCCCGTCGTACCAATTTTGATTTAACTATTAGTTGTCCTGACAAGGCCTGCCAAAGAAAGTGTTTAATTTTTGAGGTGTGTTTACTTTCAAAACTTGAGATTGAATATCATGAATATGTGGACCGGAAAAATATGATGAATATTGACATATATTTCGTTCCGCTTAGTATTCAATTTTAACAGTGTAGAAATCGGACGTGTTAAAATGCCATCCAAGACGGTCAGACTAGGGTAACGTGGTATATGTATCCCAAGTATCAGTTCAACGTCTCTAGGAGTAAACAATTGTCTAATTAGTATTTCTTTCCATAATTGAGATCGAAGCTCAATCAGTTCTAATACTCTTAGGTCTAGATATACATTTTGACCCGATCCTGCTGCTGATCTTGGAATACTATTTGGGAATCCAGGGATCACTCCAGACCCGAATAGTGTCTCCATTTCTGACTCTTGATTAAGCCTTTGATCACTAGTGCACGTGCGGAAGTTATACTTTGCCATCTGTAAGAAGGCGAATAAGAGCGTTTGGGTTCTAGGGGGTTCGAGCCCGCAAAATAACGACCTCACAGTACTCTAGAAAGTAAAGACTCAGGATGATCTAATAACCACCATAATTTTTTAGCCAAAAGAACGAAGTTAAAATCTTGAATTGCTCTAAAGCCTAAACCACCTTTAGAGGTTCCAACATTTGACCCTTAAAAGATTGAGGAGTTTTTCCCAAGCATTAAGGTTATTATTTATTCATGCATAGATATTTCCATTCGACCCAATAAATTCTTTTCGACGATCGTGAATTATGCCACTATAAATTTGCTATAGTTGCTGAAATCTTAAACGTCTATCTTTTCTTTTACAAAGGCGAAAATTTTGGTTTTTGCTCCTTCTAGTCCTTCAGGTAACCAAGGTAGGTACCCATACGCCCTAAGGTTTTGATACCTTGGAGTTCATGTATCTCATGTCTTCTAATGGGATCTTTTTAGAATTGTATAGATTATTTTGAGAAATTTATTTGTTGACCTGAACTTGTTCGTAATCCTTCAAAACCTTTAAAATAGTTGAGGATTCTTCCAAATTTTCTTTACAAAAAAGAGTGTCATTATCAAGGAGGAGGTGAGAAATTGTTTGGCTCGTTTTTGCTACTGAAATGCCTGTCATCTGTTTTCATAGCTTGGAAACCTTTAAATTTTCTATTAGAGCTTCGAAGAAGAGAATTAAATAAATATGGTGAGATAGGGTCACCTTTTCTTAAACATCTATGAGGTATAACACGTACTCTCAATATCCCATTTATTAAAACAGAATATTTGACAGAGCTGACACAATGCATGATTCCCTTGACCCATCTATCATGAAAGCCAAGTTTTATAAGTAACTTGTTCAAGAAACCCCATTCAATTCTATCATGCACCTTCCTCATATCGGCCTTAACAGCCATATATGATCCTTTCAATTTTTTATTCGTTCGAAGCGCATGAAATATTTTATGTGCTATCAAAATATTATCAGGAATTAATCGCCCTGAAACAAATCTGATTGCGTGTCTGATATCAAGTGAGGCAAAAAAAGTTATATTTGAAGACACATCACTTTAAAAATACCTTTATATATACA
Organism: Lepidium sativum; assembly: GCA_023374145.1. NCBI lineage: Eukaryota > Viridiplantae > Streptophyta > Magnoliopsida > Brassicales > Brassicaceae > Lepidium > Lepidium sativum. The sequence goes on along the minus strand of JAKUCM010003736.1, from coordinate 284 downwards.
TTATACGAACTTATAGGCCTGAATTCCGCCATTTTAGTCGGTCCAGAAGTCCTTGGTATTAAATATATATTCGTAAGATTTATATATTTTTTGAAAAACTCGAGTTTCAAGAAAGCCATTTTTTAATTGCACCAAGTCTTCCTTTATAACTTCCCAAGATCGTTGAAAAAACAAGGCAGTCATACCATCCGGACCGGACGCTTTCCCGTGATCCATCATGAATTCTGGTTTCCTTACTTCTACGACTGTAGTCTTGGCTAGAAGGTCTCTATTCTCTCTCTCTC
>JAKUCM010003735.1:0-30003 GCA_023374145.1 Lepidium sativum | reverse complement strand
GAAGGTACTGGCGGAAACGAAAGCAAGTGGTCATTCCTGTCATGGTGAATTTTCTTCCTTTACTGTTTTCTAGTCTAAAGTATCTTTCTTTAAAACAAAATTCGTTCAAGCAGAAATTGAAATTTTTTCATGAATGTTAGTTGATAGTACTCACAAATTCTTTTCTTTTTTTGGTACCTTGATTTTGAATTAACACAACTATATTTTGTTTCCTTTTTGGTTTGATTGTTCAGGTACCTGGCTCTTCTCTCAAGTTCTCCTGTTTTGACTAAAGCTATGACATCAGCAATTTTGACTCTCATTGGAGATTTGATCTGTCAGGTAACTCTCTTATTTGGTGTGCTTGAATCTCACTAGTTAACTTTGAAGTTTGGATTCTCTGTTTTCATGTATATCGAGATATCATAGTATTCGTTAGCTTCACTTGTTTAAGGTAGAATTGAAGCTTATAGACCGGAGAATACTGCTTATAGTTGTAAAATATCCATTTCTAGTATTTTCGTATTCTGGTAGTTATGTGATTATTGAAACTTCAACCTTGCTTATTTTTCTTACACTTGGTTTCAGCTTACAATTAATAAGACCTCATCTTTGGACAAGAAGAGGACACTCACGTTTACCATCTTGGGCTTAGGACTAGTCGGTCCAGCCCTGCATTTCTGGTATTTCCATAGGACTTTCACCCTTACTACACTCGCAGACAGTATAAATGCATGTTTTGCGTCTATTCATGTCATTATTTGTGTATATACTTGTTAATATTCAATGTGCTGTATTGTTTTCTTTATGTGTTCTTATGAGGCTCCCAAAGCATTATTACTTTTCTGGCTTGTGGTTGTCCATTTGAAGAGACGTATGCGTCCATTGATATATCAGTTATGCTTATTCTCTACTTACTCTCTGAAATCTTGCAACTCCATTAGGTATTTGTATTTGAGCAAAGTGGTGACAGCTTCTGGATTATCAGGCGCAGTTTTGCGACTTTTACTGGATCAGGTAGCAAAGATTCCTACTTTCCGTCCAACAGTTTTGCTCCCCTGTTGTTTCCTCTGTGTTAACAACAGTTTTGTTTTTTTCGGCAGTTTATTTTTGCTCCTGTTTTTGTTGGAGTTTTCTTGTCAGCAGTTGTGACACTTGAAGGAAAACCATCAAATGTCATTCCGAAGCTAAAGCAGGTTGGATTAGAAAGTTAATCAAACTTTTACTTTAACTAGAGTGTTTATTTCATGATGCAGGAACCTGCATTTGCTACCTTTTATCTTCTTCTTTTTTTCTTCTGTATTTCTGTTGACTTCATGTAATGTTGATTGCGTAGGAGTGGACTGGTGCAGTTCTAGCAAATTGGCAGCTATGGATACCCTTTCAGTTCCTTAACTTTAGATTTGTTCCACAGAACTTCCAGGTATAATACTAGTCTCTAAGACTGCATAAAACGGTGACTTCTGCGAAAAGTCTACACTTCATTCTGGTGACTGAGGATGAACCAATATCTTAATTTAAATTGCAGGTACTGGCTTCGAATGTAGTCGCTGTAGCTTGGAATGTGATCTTATCATTCAAGGCTCACAAGGAAGTTGTTGCAAAATAGGCATGTTTTTATGCTCTAGCTTACCGATGTTGTTGGATTTCTATTCAGCAGAGTTTTGGTGCAATGTTCTTGTCTGCTGATGATACAAATGTTTTGGTGTTTCAAAACGAATGTTTGAGACCCTGAACTTTACATTTCATTAGTGTAGAAACACAATCATTGTCCTTTCATATTTATTAGCCAAGCTGATTAAGAGTTTTGAGATCTTTTAAGCGGATTAAAATTCATATTAGATTTCTCAAGTCTCTGGATTCTGTGTCTTAAACTTCCACCAAGAAGAAACAATTTAATGTTCACCGGAACAATCACCGACCACCATCAGAAAAAAATTCAGGTCTCGAACAGCTACAACAAGATGCTTTACGGTAGATGATGTGATGTATATGATTAAAAAGTAAATGAACACAATTCCAATTGTGTTTTAGATCTTCTCATCTTATTTTTGCTTGCCATCTTTTCTCCTCTAAGCTTACATGCCAATCTTCTTTTGGAATTTCGAAATTTGGTTCAGGAAGATCCATGTCATCTGCCGAAAGAAAACCATATCAGATTCAAAGTGATTAGTAGAATAGCATGTTTAGATCAGGTAGAAGACTTAGGTATACCATGACGTGAGGGGCGATCCTGACACAGTACACAGGGAAACCGGTGTAAAATCTTAGAGGTCCTCCTTCTTTTAAGGTTTTCATCGCACAGTCCAGCGACCCCGTGTATGGATATTTTCCCTGAGCGTCTGGTTGCATTTTCTGAATCTGAGTTTTGACAAAGTCAAATGGCAGACTGCAAGCTGCAGCGCAGAGTCCAGAGACAGCACTTGCTCCTACCAAAGGGAACAAATATACACAACCACCATACTCAGATATAAGGAATGATGTGATTACGAGAAAAAACTGACAAGGCTTTCTTGCATTAGTGTAATCAAGAGATCATATGCTAGTGCTACAAATGTCCATAATGATTTTGTGAAACCTTGACTCTAACTTCTATTTATTGAAGGCGTAGTTCTGTCTTATGAGAAAGACAACAGCTTACCTACAACCGTAGCCGTCTCCCCAAGACCAAGATTATCTCTCATGTATTCAGCACTTTGATCATAAGACGCAAGCATTCCCATGTTCAAAGCCATTGCTCTGACCACGGTAGGCCCACACCCTTTCCACAGTGCCAAAACTCCTTCATCAGCACTAATTCGGTAAAGTGCATGGAAGGCATTGGTGTAATTCCTACGCTGAGCTAATGGCAAAGTGTTATCGGCTTGCATTCTGATAAGGGCTAGATCGGCTGGACTACCAACAGAAGCACCAATTGCACCAGCTGTCAGACCACATAGAGCCTTCTGGTACAGTGGTAGTGGCTTCCCATTGTTAGCCTCAATTGCTTTTGCAGTCAGCAACCTAATCAGTCATGAGAACACTCTTGATGAGTACAACAGAGGAGAGAAGATAATTTATCCATAGCTTGTAATGCAATAAAAGAAGTATTCGTTTGAATGGGCTCAAGGTTACTACAAATAATTAACTTACTTGAATGACCCAAGACGGGCTGTGGTGTAAGTTGCCTGCCTCAACAAACCAGCAGATAATCCCTATAGGAAAAAAGTTACATCAAATCAGCTTTAAAGACATCTTCATAGCAGAAATGAGGTAAAAGTAACGTTATAGCTAGCAAGCTTCAGATATGACATCAATTGTTCTTTATAATTGCGCATCAGAACTTAGGAATGCACACATAACGTGCAACATTACAGATCAACACATGAGAAATATATGAAACAGTTCATGAACATCAACACCAGAATAACAATAGAAACCATCCTCCTTTGAAATACACATCTTCAAGATAAGTAATGCACCAAGAGAGATCTAATCAATAATCCAGAAAATAATCGATACCTTGTAGAAGGCACCCATCCCTTCGTTCTTCAACATGTTAGTGGTTACACTGACTGCAGATCCCTGACCTAGTTGAATCCTCACCTTCACCACCAGAAACAATTATTAGATTCACATCATCCAAAATGCTAAGAACACAGAACGACTGCACAATCCAATGCACCCTAAGCACGTAATTCTAATCAAAATCCAGATCTGAGCTCAAACCATTCATCTAAGCATATCAATATCAACATTTCACACACAAGCGAGTCTTCAAGAGAGAAACCCAGATCTGAAGCAACAAATCTAATACTCGGATCTGATAAACACATTTCACAGATTTCGCGGATGTGACAATATCACCCTAATTCCAGCTAGAATTCTAAACACAACAAGCTCCCACATGATACTTACAATACATAAACGCGAATCGGGAAAACATTTGAAATACCTTGATCATGTCAATCGGCTGGATAACGCAAGTAGCGAGCATACCGGAGGCACCGCCATTAACGAAGGGCTTCACAGTAGTCCAGACACCAATTGGAGCCTTCTTCTCCTCCGCCATCTCTAGTTTTCTTGTACGGATTCAAACGCAACCAGAAAAAGAGATTCTGCGGAGAAAGAGAGAAAGATACTCACTTGGTGGAGAGGAGACGATGAAGTAATGCTTAAGAGCCCTTTTATATTAACAGTAACCCACCTCTACTAAACCGCACCAAACCCTTGATTTAATTTTTATTTCAATTTGTATAGTCTTAATGAGATCTGTCTGATCTATAAAACAGTATATAAGTATAATTTATTTAAACTTTGCTTTTTCAGATTAACGCAATTTTAAAGTAATTAAGAGTGTATTTATTACGAATCTTGTTACGAAATCACATCACTTTCCAACAGTTTAAATTCGTCTTATAGTTGAAATGTGAGAAATATTTTTGATTTTGATTATATTCATGGCCCAATACGAATTTTGCTATAGTATTTTTTGGAATTTTTCACGCCGTATCTGAGCTTATGGGCCAATAGAGTATAATTTTCTCTGATGCAAATTGAAAATACTGACGCCAACATATAAGACACTGTTCGTCAATAAAAAAAAGACAAAAAATAAATGAACAATAAAATCAAGTATATCCTCCGTAAATTAATACTATATAAATTAATATACTTTAAATAATACTCCTTCCGTTTCATATTAGTTGTCATTGTAGGTTAAATTTTTTTGTTTCATTTTAGTTGTCATTTTCATTTTCCAATGTATCTTTTAATATAAAATGAGTTCATTTGCCCATAATTAAATAAATAAAGTATTAAATGGTTTAAAATTCGAATAGTCAATCAAAAACATAATACAACATTTAACTATTTTCTTAATATGTGTGAAATATTGTAGAATGACAACTAATATAAAACAGATGGAATATAATTTTATAATTCTAAATTAAGTTTTTTGTTCAGTTAATATATCGATAAATTTAAAAAGTTAATTATTTCAGTATGTCCCAACATTATAATTTTAGAAGTTTAATAAATGTTTATAATGTACCGGCCTTATTCGATTCCCATAATTTGGTTGCATTAGCAATCATTGAATCTCATAGATGTAGTAACTTTAACGACAACCCATATTGACATCATGTCAAGAACATGTTGATGTGCTCACTTTTAAGATGAGAGATCGGTAACAAATCTTTTAATTGAGTGGGATAAGTTTCTTTTAGATATAATTGAGATAATTCGTACTCTTGTTTAAATGTTTTTGTACACATAGAGTTGATGTTGATGCATATGATATAAGACTGTGGAAGTGAAATGTTTTGGTCCAATAATATTAAATTTTACGATTTTTGTTACCGTAATTTAACTCCAGGTAATTACATAATATCTCATAATAGTTGTGTAATGTTATGTAAAAATATTTATGTTATGAATACGGATTTTATTTGTTATCTACTTATAATTCATATTTATTTCGGAATCCGAGAAAAAGACTATTCTTCTCTCTCAGTATAATTTTTTTAAAGATCATAAATATTACGAGCTAACGAATTTCTTTTGTTATTCAATGTTAAAGGAAACAAATGGACGGATAAATATATGAATAGATTTTTTACTTTGTCAAATTCATAGAGATCGTAGCCTTCATAGTTTATAGTTTGATACTATATTCATGGTCTCTAAGTAATAAGTGCTAAAAAGTACTTTCAAACTCTAAATGGAAACAAATGACAACAGAGCTTATAAAAGCACCTCAAATTCAGTACAGAGAGGTGATAAGCATCCATAAACTCTTCTCGCTCTCATATAGAAACACACATTAATGTTTCTGAAAATAGTAACCAGAATCATCACTCAAAAATATGTTATTGATATATATATTTACCAAAAAAAATTTGTGTTATAATATCAAATTGCAAAAAGAAAAGACTTTTTCTGGAAATTTTCTTCAATCTTTGAGAAAGATTTGAAACATTCTCCAAAAATGGTATAGGATTACATTAATTATTTTATATAATAGTAAATGGTATATTCACCAAATATAGACTATAGAGTATTCTTTTTTGTGATATGATAAATTTCCTAAATTATAATCATTAAAATATCTAAAATTCTAGATATGGAAACTAATTGGGAAATCATAGCCTTTTTGTGATAAAATAAACAGAAAGTGTTGTATATTTCAATCAATTACATTAAACCGGTTCGATACCGAGATGAAACCAGGTCACCAGTCATCCTAAATTCAATTGACGTAAACGAATCCGGTTTACAAGTCTTAACCAATTTGATTTCAAGCGCCTTAAATAACATGTATCTGTTGGATATTTATTTGCCAGCCACAATAGATGAACAGTTTTCATGAACTGGATCGTGTGGGCAATGTTGTAATATTAACCAAATTTCGAACAAAAGCGAAACTGTGGGACCCAAGGCAGGCTGTCACAATTGGCGGACCCCAACGAATTATCAAATCCAATTTATAAATAACCAAATATATTACCTAAAATTAAAAAGAGAAAAAACACAGAAGAAGATCTCGCTCACCGCCTCGTTTCCTCGATCTCCGTCTTCACTCTCTCCTTCCTTTCTCGCAGAACATCGTTCGATTTAGGGTTTTTTTTGCTGTGAGAAATGAGGGAAATCATTAGTATTCATATTGGACAAGCTGGAATCCAAGTCGGAAATTCCTGTTGGGAGCTTTACTGTCTCGAACATGGGATCCAGCCTGATGGAATGATGCCAAGGTAATGACCTAATCTCTCTTTTTCTCATTTTGTACTGTTGATTGATTTGAAGAGGTTTTGAGAGATGAACAAGCCCTTTTTGTCTTGTTTTGTCACAGTGATACTACAGTTGGAGTTGCACACGATGCGTTCAACACTTTCTTCAGCGAGACTGGTGCTGGGAAGCATGTTCCTAGAGCTGTCTTTGTTGATCTTGAACCTACCGTCATCGACGAAGTTCGTACTGGAACTTACCGTCAACTTTTCCATCCGGAGCAGCTTATCTCTGGCAAAGAAGATGCCGCTAACAACTTCGCTAGAGGACATTACACTGGTGAGAAACCATTTGCCTGCTTCTTATAACTTGTTAGGGTTCTTAAAATGGTACTTAATATTTATGTTTATTGCAGTTGGAAAGGAAATTGTAGACCTTTGTCTTGACCGTGTGAGGAAACTTGCCGATAACTGTACTGGCTTACAAGGGTTTTTGGTGTTCAATGCTGTTGGTGGTGGAACTGGTTCTGGATTGGGATCCTTGTTGTTAGAACGTTTGTCTGTTGATTATGGAAAAAAAATCAAAGCTTGGATTCACCATCTACCCATCTCCTCAGGTACTTTTTTTCTGCTAGAAACTGAAATGAAATGTCAGTTACGTTAGACGTTTTCTATAGTATGAATTTTAGTTTTGATGCATTTCCTTTTGATTCATAGGTTTCTACTGCTGTCGTAGAGCCTTACAACAGTGTTCTTTCAACACATTCCCTACTTGAGCACACTGACGTAGCTGTTCTCTTGGATAATGAAGCCATCTATGATATTTGCCGCAGATCCCTAGATATTGAGAGGCCTACTTACACAAACTTGAACAGGTTGATATCGCAGATCATATCATCGTTGACAACATCGTTGAGATTTGATGGAGCCATCAATGTGGACATCACTGAGTTCCAGACCAATCTTGTTCCATATCCCCGTATCCATTTCATGTTGTCATCTTATGCACCAGTCATCTCAGCAGCAAAGGCTTACCATGAACAGTTATCAATCCCTGAAATACCAATGCCGTGTTTGAACCAGCTAGCATGATGGCAAAGTGTGACCCCAGGCATGGAAAATACATGGCCTGTTGTTTGATGTACCGTGGAGATGTCGTTCCTAAAGATGTTAATGCTGCTGTTGGTACCATCAAGACCAAAAGGACTGTTCAGTTTGTTGACTGGTAAGCTCAAGAATTCGAATATGTTGCAATTGTTTCTTTAGCCTTCATGTTATTTTTAAACAATTCTTTGCCATGCTTTTGTTTTACAGGTGTCCTACTGGGTTCAAATGTGGTATCAACTACCAACCTCCAACAGTTGTTCCAGGAGGTGACCTCGCTAAGGTTCAGAGAGCTGTATGCATGATCAGCAACAACACAGCAGTTGCAGAGGTATTCTCACGTATTGACCACAAGTTTGATCTTATGTATGCGAAGAGGGCATTTGTGCACTGGTATGTTGGTGAAGGAATGGAGGAAGGTGAATTCTCTGAGGCACGTGAAGACTTAGCTGCTCTGGAGAAAGATTACGAGGAAGTAGGTGCTGAAGGTGGAGACGATGAAGAAGATGAAGGTGAAGACTACTGAGGCCTTTTTGTCAAGAAATTTGCGACCAGTTCTGTTGATTACAAGTTTGTTTTGATCCTGTACAATATCCTTTGGACTTTCTTCGCTTTCCTGTTTTATCCTTTGTTCGATACATTTCATTGATAGAGCAACCATTGGGAGTTTCCATTATCAGGCTTTTGTTGTACCAAACCTTCATTATCTTCTTAAGTGTACAATAGTTTTTCAAGTTGCAGTTGTTTCCATTTGAAATTTGTTGTAATTTACTTCCATGGATCAAAAAATACATAAACTGATCAGGAGAAGCAAGATGGGATCTTGTTAGTGCAGAAGATGACTAGTCGTGATGAACATCGTTACTACCGAACCATCCTTGAGATCAAGACTGCCTATATCCTAACCATAGGATCCAGGCTTGAACCATCTCTCTAACCCTCTGAGAAGATTCTGTGGATCTGATAAGCATTTTTGCCTTGATCCATGTATCAGATATAGCTGACGAAATGGTTACTTAGCCCGTGTAACCATTCAGCCTGTTACACCAACGAAAGCTCATAACGAACAAGCTTTTAGTCCCCTGAGCTCGTCCAAGCTACTGAATCATTCCTACTCATCTAAACTGATCAATCATAGTTCTACTAGTTTAGTGAATACAAACTAGACAGTTGATCACTAGTTCAGTTCTTCAGACAAAATCAAAAATCTTGCGACCTGAATTCATGTCACACTTCACCAAAGCATTAAATTGATTTTCATTTTTGAAGAAAACGTTTCACGAGAGTCAGTATTTATATATAGACAGTAACAGAGAATCAAAAACTTATAAGACAGTCACAGACAGACCTGACAAGATTACAATTTTTTGATCTGGCATTTGAAATATATCCAGAATAATTGATATAAGATAGATTAACCTGTAAACCCGGTTTAGTTCGGTTAAGGTAATAATAACCACCTAACCGGATAAAATAGAGAGAGATCTAGATCCAGATCGAATCTCACGTATTTTGTCTACCCAAGTTTCTTAAGGCAGGCTGTCACAACTTGGCGGACCCCAACCAATTATCGATTTCACTTTCTTCTTAAATATTCAATTTTTTCCAACTAACCAAAATGCAAACCAAAAATCAAAAAAGAAGATCTCGATCAATTCTCCGTTCGTCGAAGAAGAAAGACGATCGATTTGAATTGAATTAGGGTTTTTGTTGTGTGCGAAGATGAGGGAGATCATTAGTATTCATATTGGACAAGCTGGTATTCAGGTTGGAAATTCGTGCTGGGAGCTTTAACTGTCTCGAACATGGAATTCAGCCTGATGGAATGATGCCAAGGTAATTACCTAATTGCTCTTTCTCGTTTTTGTGTGATTTGGATTGATTTCAGAGGGACTAACGTGTCCTTTCTTCATTTGTAGTGACACTACAGTGGGAGTTGCACACGATGCTTTCAATACTTTCTTCAGCGAGACTGGTGCTGGGAAGCATGTTCCTAGGGCTGTTTTTTGTTGATCTTGAGCCTACTGTTATCGATGAAGTTCGTACTGGAACTTACCGTCAACTTTTCATCCTGAGCAGCTTATCTCTGGTAAAGAAGATGCTGCTAACAACTTCGCTAGAGGCCATTATACTGGTGAGAAACGCCTTTTCCTGCTTCTTTTAACTCTTTAGCGTTCTTCGAATGGTTTTTAATGTTTATGTTATTGCAGTTGGAAAGGAAATTGTGGACCTTTGCCTTGACCGTGTTGAGGAAACCTTGCCGACAACTGTACTGTGCTTACAAGGGTTTTTGGTGTTTAATGCTGTTGGTGGTGGAACTGGTTCTGGATTGGGGTCTTTGTTGTTAGAACGTTTGTCTGTTGATTATGGAAAAAAGTCAAAACTTGGATTCACCATTTACCCATCTCCTCAGGTACACTTTTTCTGCTAGAAACTGAAATGTACTACATGTTTCTTAATAGTACGAACCCTGGTTTTTTATGCATTTCTTTCAATTCTCAGGTTTCTACTGCTGTTGTTGAGCCTTACAACAGTGTTCTTTCAACGCATTCCCTTCTTGAACATACCGATGTTGCTGTCCTTTTGGATAACGAAGCCATCTATGATATTTGCCGCAGATCCCTAGATATTGAGAGGCCTACTTACACGAACTTAAACAGGCTGATATCGCAGATCATATCATCTTTGACTACATCATTGAGGTTTGATGGAGCCATCAATGTGGACATCACTGAGTTCCAGACCAATCTTGTCCCATATCCCCGTATCCATTTCATGCTGTCATCTTATGCACCAGTCATCTCAGCCGCAAAGGCTTACCATGAACAGTTATCAGTCCCTGAGATCACTAATGCCGTGTTTGAGCCAGCTAGCATGATGGCAAAGTGTGACCCTAGGCACGGAAAATACATGGCCTGTTGTTTAATGTATCGTGGAGATGTTGTTCCTAAAGATGTTAATGCTGCTGTTGGTACTATCAAGACAAAGAGGACTGTTCAGTTTGTTGACTGGTATGATATTAAATTGGAACATGTTTGTACCTTCATTTTGTTATTAGAAACATTAATTTGACATCATTTTGTTTTGCAGGTGCCCAACTGGTTTCAAATGTGGAATCAACTACCAACCTCCAACAGTTGTTCCAGGAGGTGACCTCGCTAAGGTTCAAAGAGCTGTATGCATGATCAGCAACAACACAGCAGTTGCAGAGGTGTTCTCGCGGATTGACCACAAGTTTGATCTTATGTATGCGAAGAGGGCATTTGTGCACTGGTACGTTGGTGAAGGAATGGAGGAAGGTGAATTCTCTGAAGCTCGTGAAGACTTAGCTGCACTGGAGAAAGATTACGAGGAAGTAGGTGCCGAAGGTGGAGACGACGAAGAAGATGAAGGTGAAGACTACTGAAACCTTTTGTCAAGAAATTTGCGAACTAAATCGTTTTTCTGTTCTTTTGATTCTTGTTGATTACATGTTTGTTTTAATCCTGTACAATATCTTCTGAAGTTTCTCCGCCTTCCTGTTTTTATCTCGATTCGGTACATTTTACTTTGTAGAGCATCCATTGGGAATCCCAAGTTCATTATCATGCTTTTGTTGTACCAAACCTTCATTATCTTCATACAAGCTTTTGTTGTACCAAACCTTCATCATCTTCTTACAATGTCCATTTTTTTCGTTAGGTACAATGTTGTCTTTTTGGACATAGTAGAGATGTTTTCTACTTTACATTCAAGGATCATAGATCCAAAGTTACATGAATTAAACAGGCAAGTAAAATGAAATCAAGTAGGGCAGAAAAGTTGGGAGAGTGAAGGGAGATCCCAAATGGGATCAGTAGGATCGAAAATTGCACATTCTGCATTAATGTTGTCATAGTAACTGTTAGCTCCATTCATTGCATAGAGGGATGCAGATATCTGTCTTTCAATCTCAGCCAGACCCAATTGTTGATCCGTTGAGTTTGGCTCGTTGAGATGTCCATGTCTTTCTTCTCCACCTTGAGCCAAAGGGACATGGTGGTTGGGTCCAGAGACAATGGGCCATGAATAAGGAACCTGAAGACTGTTGGTTTCTGGTTGCTCAACGACTGATGATTCCGGACGGTACACATTATTGAGAGGCATCACAGTCGTGGTGGTGGTGAGACTCGTAGCGGTCGAAGCGTAGTTAATGCTGCATTCAGGGAAAGAAGAAACCGGTTTTTGCTTTTGTGGTTGTTGTTGTTGTTGTTGCTGCTTCATGCTCTGTTTCTGGTGAAGAAGGTTTCTGATCTTTAAAGACAATTGTGAGTTGTTTGGAAAATGGTTGGCGAAATTAGTGCGAGTATTGGAGCCACGTAAGAGACAAGCAGCTTCATCGTACGCTCGAGCAGCTTCTTCTGCAGTCTCAAAGGTACCAAGCCACATACGTATCTTCTGTGTTGTATCTTTGATCTCTGCAACCCATTTTCCTGAAGGTCTTTGCCTAACTCCAACGAACTTCGTCTTGTTGCCTTTGCTCTTCTCCTTTGTTTTCTGCTTTGGACTTGTTTGATGTTCCATTTTTATTTTTTGGTTATGAATTTGCACATAGACATACATATATAGAGAAATTCATAAGCTTTCCATGATGTGTTTGTATGTTTTTGGAGTCTAAGTCTGAGTGGGTGGCTCGTCTATCTGAAGACTTAATCTTATTATGATACTAATATCGAGTTGATGTGTGTTTTAGATACTCTTGCCATCGTCTATTTGGGTTACATGTATTATTGGCGTGCATACCATTTTCTAAATGTCCGAATATAAAAAAGTAAAGTTTTTCCTTTTTTTGTCAAACAAATAACCATTAGATCAAAGAAACCCGATCCATACCCTAGATTCTCCAACTAGAACAAAGTGAGATTCAAACAAACTAGACTAACTATTTATTGGCATAAAAAGTGTATCCTCCTCCAGTGTATCTACCTCAACTTCCTCCTAAAGCTCTCATTGCTTATTACTACTACAAGAGATCGCCACCGCCGCCGCCACCACCACCACGCAAAAGATATAGAGAAGTGTATTCACCACCTCCTTCCGGCAAACCATGGTGGTGGTTCTAAGAAGCATCAAAGAGGCTTGAGGATGACATTAGTTGTCTAACAACGTGTGTTGTTTCAAATATTGTGTTCATAATTGTTTTCAGTTTTGTATATATTTTTTAACTATGTGACTATATGTTTGCCAAAAAAAAAACCCAGTGACATTTTGTCTATCGATTGCGGACTGATTCTTATTGTATTCATTAAGATATAAATCATTACTACTTTTGATTTGCCTCATAAAATGTTTCTTATAAACAAATCAAGGTCGAATGAAACCTTCATTAAACTCTAGTAACGCAAGTATTTGAGCGATTTGTGGTCATTTTCTGAAACAAATATCAAAAAGAGATCACATTTATGAAAGCAACTGCCACGAGTCTAGAAACTTGAAGATGATGACTCAAAATGCAAATTTCATTTTGCAAAATGACTCAAAAGTAATCATTGAGAGCATCAAATCAATTATGTTTTGCGATTACAATTGTCATCAGTTTGACATTAGGCCTCTCAGCTAATCATTGAGACTTGAGAGCATCAAAAAATTTATGTATGTAAAATCAAGCCCTCATTTTAAGAGATACGTTGTCGAGTAACGTTGAGAAGGAATCATAAATTCAATATAGTAATCAATATTCGTAATTAAATTAAATTAAATACACACATGATGTTATTGAATAAGTCCCAACATTTCTGTCTCGTGGCCTGGCACAAATTCACCCAGTACTAAAATATTTAATTAACATGCTGAATGACAAAATTATCGTGCTTGTGACAACGAAATATTTAAATAAAATAACAAAAGACATTATTTATTGGTAAAGACTGTCCAAAAGAGTACAAAATCAACAATGACAATGAGAGAAAAGAATAATTTCCTTCAAAATTCTCAATGGCAAAATGAAAAACAAAACAAAAACTCAACAAATCAAACAAACCATTTCTTTCTGTCTGTTTCTATAAGCACCAAAATTTTCATCCCAACTCTCAAAACCCAAACCAAACATTGACACTTTTGGGAAAATCAAACCCAATTTTCCCAAACAACAATTTCAATACTCTTCTTTTCCTTCCCTCCTAATATACACTTTCTACCATTGGAGATAGAAATTTCATTTTTCATAACTTATGAAGGATTGACTCCATTATCATCCCTCCCAACAAAAAATGGTGAAAAATGCAATAAATAAACATAAATGCAAAACTGACTTGACGCTTTGTGGTGAAAAATAGAGCTCACAGGATTTGTAAAGAAACACAATGAGACTGGATTGGTGTTGTGTGTTCTAGGAGGAAAGCATGGTTTGGAGAGCAAGTTGTTGTTCAGGTTTCAGTGTTGACCATGTTGAGGCCAATGCTGATGCTGGCAATGTTTGCTGAAGTTGCCTTAGTATATTTATCATTCGACCTGCGGTTTCTTCTGTTACCACATCTTTCCCTGTAAGCACCTGTTACATTGATTTCTCTATTGAGTACAACAATATTGCAAAAAAGATCAGCCAATGAAAAGTATAATTAACAACAAACCTCCGCAAAAACTGTTAATATTTTCGGAAGATACTGGTTATTGGGACCTAAAAGGTCCACATCTTGCCTGCAAGTTTGTAATCAATCAATCAATGCTAAAAAATAGAAAGTGGTATGTAATTTAGAATCTAAACCGATCGTGTACCTCTCTACCATTGAGCAGAGCTGCTCATGAACCACTTTAGCTTCAATAACATCGTTACTTATAGGCAAACAATTCAACCACGCAGGAAGTACCTAATAGTAAACCAAAACATTGTACCTTGTGATCATCATGAGCAACCAAAGGTATTCGTGCAATGGCAAAGCTTATGATTATATTATGAGCTACCTGAGAAGAATCGATACTGTCACGGTGAAATTGGCAGATCTTCCCCACAGCAGATACAGCATTATCATATGCCATGGCATTTTCTGATTGTCGGGCATTAGGCTGCTGTATCACAACATTTAATCTTGACAGAGCCTCTGTTGACAGAAAAAAAAAATATGTTACTTGACTGGTAGGAATCACAGATCAGATCCCTTAAAACACACCAGTGGGAAAATATATATATCATACCTCCAACAAGAGGCTTGAATACAGATCCGCCAAACTCAGCACAAACACCAAGGCCGTATACAGCAGCCTGTCGAACTTCTGGGCTCTCATCATTGCAAGCTTCCAGTACGAATGGAAGATAAGTATCATAATATCTGCCAAACAAATATCAAGGAAATGTACATAAGAACACACTGAGAACCTACAATGTACAAGGATCCAGTGAATGTATATTCTTACTTAAAGGCGGCATCACGGCATTGTTCTGCAACATCATCAAAAATGCATATCGCAATTCTTCTCTCTTCAGCTGTTTTATCCCTTCCCTTAACTCAACCAATACATATCACAAAATCAATATTCAATAGCAAAGCGGACAACCCAGAGTACTACGACTAATATTGTTCTAGTGTCATCCCAACAGCCACAGATCTAGGAACAACATACACCTAAACAGTTTAAAGTGATAAAATTCTAGAGCTTTTCACTTAAAACTATATCAATTCGAATAAAAGATAGATAACAAAACCCGCCTACTCATTGACACAAACTAAATAAAAGACAATCTTTACTAGTGAAAAATTCTCCACTTAGTCCCATGCAGCACACAAAATTGAAGACTTGAGTGATGATGACCACATACCCACATAGGAGTTAAGTAAGAAGATAACTCGTCAAAGAACGGCAAAAATGAGGCCTTGAATGTCTTAACCAGTGTTCCCAATATTTCACCAACCTATATTTCAAAATAAATTATAAGAACGTTAAAGATATTATACTCCCGTTTAACAAGGGTGAATCACAGAAAACTAACTTGATCAAAAATTTCTTCCTCTTGCTCGTTTTCCTCTTTAATAAGCTCTCCCTCTTCGGCGTCAAAGTCTTCAGCATTGGCTCTCTCTCCCCTTTCCCGCTTCCTACTAGAGCTTGCTGTCATAACTTGCTTAACCTCATCAACTATAGATCTAATTTTTCCTTCATCCAAAAGATTTCCAGAGATCTGCAATACAGTGACAAATTATAAGATGCCACAATTCGACCAATATAATGCACATAATAAAGACTTATTCAATGCAAACTCTGTATCACATAATTTATCATTCCCATACTCTATACTCAAAAAGAATGAACAAGTGATGAAGTAAAGGAAAAAAACGGACGGCTATCTGTTTGTCTTTACAGGCTTTCCAATACAAGTAATTGAATAGATGACCTAAATGAATAACAAAACCAGCAAGACTATCAATGAAAGTGTAGTATTGTCAAATGGAAATGCTGAAGATTGTCTCTAAGAGGCACATAGTAACCGAACTGTTCAAAGTAAGATTTTTATCACATAATCACAAGTCCCTCTCAAGTTCAACCAATTTTTCAAATGAAAATTTACCTGCAAGCATTCATTGATAGCTTCCAACATACTCACACAGATCTCGGTATCAGGTTCCTACATAAAACACAATCACCAAGCCAATCAACAAAGATGGATAATAGCCAAAACAGAAAGCAAAAAATGAACAGAACAAACACTTACTTTATGTAACGCTTCCAGCATGGCTGGAATAATGTAGTCGGAGAGCTGCTTCAAATAGGATAGATCACGCCCTTGAGATATTCCTTTCTCTATTGCCAGCTTGGCTGAGCGCATAAGTTCCGGCATAGCTAGATAGAGATATTGTTTAATCTATTAGAAACTTGTGTATATAATGATCCAAAAAAGGATCATGGACAATATATTTTCAGATATACCTGACACAGCTGCTCTTCTAACTTCTTCATGAAAATAGAATTTTAGTAAAGGAACCAGTGTAGGTGCAACCTACAATATACAAATTCAGTCTACTCAAACCGAAGAACAATACTGGATACTGACAAAATTTGGAGTTATTTAACCACACCAACCTGATCAATCCAGGGAAAAAATCCTTCTTTCAACTCATCAGCATAGCAACAAAGCATGTTACAAGCCGTTGCTTTTTCTTCGAGGACACTTGTTTTGATTCCTATCCTTTTGTCTCCCAGGATAATTGTCTCCATGCTGCATCAAGAGATGGAATTAGAACCGCATGAGTTAAAATTCCCTTAGTTTCTCAACAGATGAGGCTATTAAAAATGTTCCCAGCTATTAACAATTGCAACCTTACACGGATATAATTAATGAAACAACAACCTATTCTTGAATGTTATTTTTCTATGAACTAAACAAAAAAGCTCTCAAAAGCATTTTATATCATAATAGGGATAAAGTCTTAGTATTGACAGATATCTCAAAAAAGGGTTATTGCAGGGGCAGCTACACCTTCAACAACACAATAAAAGCACGGTGCAGGAACAGCAATTAAATAAAAATTTAAGAATAACGAAAACAAACCTTTCATCATCAGAATCCTCTGCCTCATCTTCTGAATCAGCAGATGTAATTGTAACATCTGGTTTAAGTTGAGCTGACTGAAGCAAAGGTGGCATCACAACACTCATGTATGGGAGGAAATCTTGACCTAGACACTTGCAAAGCCTGGCCCATGCCTACGAAAGTATAAGGTAAAAGTAAGCATGCGAACTTACCTATTTATGCTTATAATTAGCAATATAGACCTAGCGTTTTGTAATCAGAATTTACCTGTAACATGTAACTCGTTATTGGATCATCTGCTTCCATCTCAGACCCTTGCAATGACATAAGCACTTCCATGACCTGACATGGACATGTGAAATATTTCATGCGATAAATAAATAGAAATTTCTGAAAGCAGTATCTCCAGTAGAAATACAGGATTACTGCAAATGTCATCAACTTTAATAGTAAGTAAAATTCGTTTGACCTATGCATAAAAGCATACCTGTCTGGCATCATCCCTAAATCTGTCCTTTCCAACTGCCATTCCAACAAGACTGATGCACTCCATTGATTTGGCACGCAGCATCCGCTTTGATTTGTCAGTGGCATTCATCAAAATAGTTTTGAGATATGGCATGACAGCATCATAATACTTTTGGAAGTGTTCCTAGTATTTCAGAATATGTCAGATCAGGAGACGAGAGTTGCATTTAACGAAAACCATACATGTAACACATTTCTTCATATATACCTGTGATGAATCAGCAACTGAAGCAAGGGCTGTTAAAGCTCCTTCTTGCACCATTTGTTTACCATTCTATCAGAAACACAATTATAATCCAAAGTCAAATCATTTAAACTCGATAGAGTGCAAAATATTTGCACTTTTTAGTTACTTACTTTAGAAAATTAATTTGCATAAAGGACTTACTTGTAATAGCACAAGCAATTTGCTCACTACTCCGTCTAAATATGGTGCCAATATTTCAGGGGTACAATTTTCGCTGAAGTTCAGTACTGCTGAAGCTGCATGTGCCTACATGAGGTCACAAGGTAAAGACTACTTTAGAAAGTGCCCAAAGATTTATATTATTAGAGAAATTGGGAGTTCTAACCTGCACACGTGGGTTCTGAAAATCATCCATAGCAGCAGCAAGTGCAGGGAGCACTCTCTGATGATGTTGGTTTTGCAAGTCTGGACCCAAATCAGTAGACAACTGTCCAATAGCATTTATGGCTGCCCACCTAACGCGAGGATGAGGACTTTGAAATTGGCTCAAACCATAGACACCACTTGCTCTAGATTTTTTATCATCACCTACATCCAAGTTCAACATATTCAATAAGTTCAACATATTCAAGATCTAAATGAAAATCCCAAATTGATATTCCAATTTGACAAGTCTTTTCCGAGATAAATCAATTCAGAACCAATCAATATTAAAAGATCCAACTAAAAGCAAATACAACTTTAAACTCCGAGGCTACTCAATTGCCATCACTAACAATTTACCTTTGAGCAACCTTCAGCAATCTGAGCAAGTGCAATCAAAGAAGCATGGTGTTTCTGCCAGTCAGAGGCAGCCAAGTAAGTGGAAAACTGCTGATATGCAACCGGAACAATAGTGTTCCCTCCCAACGAAATTGCTAAACGATCTAAACACTCTTGACCCATGCTGTAGTTGCTTGTCTCGCCAGCATCCTCGTCCTCGGTCTCAGCGCTGTACCAAGCAGGATCATCCTCGATATCCTCAAGCATCTTCATAAGAACTGCAAACAACCTGTCGATGAACTGGGGGAGCTTCCTGACCATCCCAGGGGCACGTTCACGCGCCTCAGCCAGAGTGACCAAAAACTCAATTGCAAGGTGACGCGTACTTTCCTCGAGGGAGTCAGCCTCTGCAATCTGAAGCATCGACCCAACTATGTCAAGAAGCTGCCGTCTGAGGAACCGTGGCTCAGTTCCAGCCAATTCGATCAAAAGCTCGAGTGCCTCCTGTGCAGTTGCTTCATTCCCGTTGTTGAGGGATTCGGTCAACGTCCTGATCATTGCAGGCAGAACATCTTGGAATCTATCCCGCTCCGTGGAATTGGATAGACACTGGACGAAACTAATCACGGCGTTGAGAGCGGCGATTTTGACGTCAGAGCTAGCAGAGTTACTACTCAAACACTGGAGAAACACGCCATGGAGATGCTTGATGTGAGGGGTCAAAGTCTCACCAACATACTGTGACAGTTGCGCCAAGATTAAAAACGCTGATTCCTGCAATTTAGGGGAATCAGATGAAACACACTGGAAAACAAACGGAAGCAACTCAGGCCATCCGTTCTCTGGCAGGATCCCCGATGCAAGTTCAGAGACTGTATCGCAAATCTTCTTAGAGATCGATTTGGCTTCCTCGCGTTGAATACAAGACAACATCGAAGATTTAAGGGAAGATTGAGTGGCGAGGGATAGACGAGGCCATAGATAAGCGTCATCGCGTGTGAGCAACTTCCGGAGAAGAACTGCAGCCATGGCACGACCTTCAGGATGAGGAGAAAGCTGAAGAAGATGAGCTAACTTCAAGGCAAGGGTATCAGGATTGGTTTGCTTAGCGAGATTGAAGAGAGCCTCGGCGGAGGAACGTTGCTCGTTGGAAGAAGACATAAGGTGAGAGATGAGCGTCTCAAACGGCGCCGAATCGGAACCGAGAACCATCTCAAGTTGCGCTTGCTGAAGCTGATTCGCCTCGGAAGCCATGGAAGGTGGCGGCGGGAAAAACTAGGGTTAAAAAGTGGCTAAAGCTATCTCTCTCCCTTAAGGATTTGCGAGTCTAGAGAGAGAGAGTAAGCGGAATGAGGAAGAGCGACGAGGGATGAGGTTTCTGAAGAGATAATTATATTTTTATTTTTATTTTTATTTTTATTTATTTTAGTTTCCTACTATTCGTGATTTGAGGTGGAGTGGGCCCTGGGGCTAATTAAATTAAGGAAAACAAAAAAGGCAAATCAATTATATGTCATTAGCTGTATTTCAGGGTGGCTATGGCGTGTTTCTTTTTTATAAATTCAAACCTTTCTCTTTTTACAAATTAAATATATCATTCTATATTTCTTCGATTAACTCAGTAAATTGAATAATTGTTTTATTACGAGTACAATTCTGCAGTTTTATGTTAATTAATCTTATCACTACTATAACATTGTTATGTGCTTATCAAATTAGTATCCTTCAAAATCAATTTTCAAATGGAAAGAACTGATTTTTTTGTCAACGGTATATATATTGAAATAAAGGAATCCAAATAAGATTTTACAACGCTCAATCATAAACTGTTTTTTGAACATTTCTAACAAGAGCATCAACATTATAATTGAGAATTTGAAGAATAATCGAAAAAGAAAAAGACGAAAAAATGAGCTTCACCGTGAAAAATTCTCCTAATATGAGAAAAAACTTTAGATGTATGGTCATTAGTATTATGTGAAACCTAAATTAGAGTTCATAGATCTCAGGACTTCTCATTAGTGAGGAACCAATATGTCGATCATGTCTCTGTCAGGCGGATAATCTCCCTAAATTCCAAATATATATTTGTTTTCTTTTTTGTCGTTTTTATCTCTCAAAATATACCATACTAAATTATTTTGTTTATCGACCTTGAAATTCATTAGAATAAATAATACAAGTTTGAAAAAACAACTAATCCATGAAAAATGTGGTTTGCTAGTGCAATAGTCGATATCGCCAAAGTCTAAAGAGTCGGGCATTTTTTATCAACTTTCCATCAGAACCGCATTTGTCACGAACTATGTCACAATTAATCCCTCAATGGCGTAAATTGTTTTTGTATCACTGCACATCTTGAAAGAACTTGTGTCTGAATATTTAGACCATATCTTAGCAAGTCATTTGTAGATATAGAGTTTTCAAACCAATATCCAGATAAACATTTGACATAGCCCTGGGCATTCAGGTACCCGGACCCGATCGGGTCAGGTCTCTCAAGTTTCGAGTATTTCAAATTTAGAAATAGAGCATCCGATCGGGTGTTTTTGAAATTCGGTTATTTTCAGTTTAATTTCGGGTTTCGGTCTTTACCCGAACCCGACCCAAAATCCGAAGTACTTTAATCTATAAATTCGATCGGATATTTAATAAGACCCGAATCCTATCCGAACCCGATTTTTCGAATCGGGTTCGGGTTCGAATCCATTTTTAGGGTAATATTAATTTGACATTACCCAACAACTGGTCTGTCTAATTTATCCGAGATCCGTGCCAAAATCCAAATTATATTTTGTTTATAGGATATTTTTTCAAAACAAAATGTTGTTGTCATTATGAATTGGTATGGAGCAATTCTTTTTTTTTGGGGGCTTTTCATATCAATTTTATTTGTTTGGGGCCGAATTAGAACCTTAAAACCCCTGCTTCCGACTAAACATTGATTCGTCGTCCTCTGATTCCTCTTTTCAGTTCCTCGTCTCTGCTCGTCAGCTCTGCCTAAATCGTTACGTCTCCGTCTATTTCTCAAACCTCTTCTTCTATCTTCGCTTTTCGTGGTGAGTTATTCTATCCCATTAATCTTAATTTGTATTAATTATTCTCTTTTTCAGATTGCTTATATGCTTGTGGAAACAGGATTTAAAAAATCGAGACTTGGAAAAGTTTTCAACTTTGATTTGCTTGGCAAATTCTTGAGCTATGCTGAGTATGGTGTCAAGGCGTTGTTACTGCACTTCTGTTCATCGGCCATGGCTGTTTATAGGTTTGGGCAATCCGGGCGACAAATACAAAGGAACTAGACACAATGTACACAACTGTTTTTCTTGATAATGCATTTCATCTGGTTGTGTTGATCCTCAAATATCTTAGATGTCTGCTCTTGTTTGGATATGCTGCAGATAGGGTTTGAAATGATTGATGTTTTTGCTAAGTCAGTAGGGATTCAGATAAACCTGGTAAATTTCAAGGCCATAATGGGACAAGGTATGAAGTAACATGACATTTTTTCTTTTCTCTTGTAATGGGTTTGATGTTGAACTAAGAGCTGCCAATTTTGTGTTGTCTCCTCTCAGGTTTCGTGGGCGATATTCCTGTTATCCTGGCAAAGCCACAAACCTACATGAACTTAAGTGGTGAATCAGTAATGTGCTTCTCCTATTCTTAGTATGAGACAACATTTGTGTGGATTATGGCATCTAGGCAATATGAAAGTATGAGAACCAGGTTGTGCAGAAAAGTAGATGTATCCAAATGATTCATAAAACTTTAGATGTATGGTCATTATAATCTTTTGTTTGGCTAGTACCTATTCCAGTCAAATTAGCTGTATTTATCTATTTTGATCGACTATGTAGCTTAATTTTGTAGCTTCTTAGCTTTGGTTGACTGTGTTAGTAACTACGTCTCTCCTAATGATCAGACTGGACCTCTCGCGGCTTATTACAAGTTACCACTGAATCGTGTGCTTGTGGTAACCCTATTACTATTTCTGGCTTAAAGCCTGACCATTCTTACATATATTTTATGACAAGAGGATACTTACTTCCACTATTAACCTGGGATTTGGTGATAAAGGTGCACGATGACATGCAATTGCCGTCTGGTGTTCTTCGTCTTCAAGAAAAAGGAGGCCATGGCTGTCACAACGGGTATGACTATTACATGTTTTTCATTAGGCTGCGGTCATGTGTAAAAGAGACATCATCAATAACGTTTTTCTTAACGTTTCCCTAGTTCCTGCAAGACAAGTTCTGTAGCATATTCCAGACCATAGTATCTACCATCACCATATATGTGAATCACCATATGGAAACTCTTATGTTTATGCTTGTTTTGGGTATCATTACCATTACTTTATATGGTAGTTAGTATTATTGTCTTCGTTTCAGGTTAAAAAGCGTGATGTCCCATTTCCGAGGCAATAAGGAATTTGCAAGGCTACGAATTGGTTAGTTTGGACCTCATTCGCACTCAACACTTTTTCTCCCTCCTAAAGATTATTGGTTCTAAATTGATACATTATTATTATCCAACAATGCTAAGGAATTGGAAAGCCTCCCGGACAAATGGATCCAAAGGCGTTCTTGTTGCAGAAGTTCAGCGTGCCAGCTCGTGAAAAGGTTAGTCTTTGAGCATTTATTGACATTAAAAGGTTGTGGCTTATATCACCATCAGGAAATGCATCTATGGCTCCTTATCTGCTGTATTTTTCTCGAACAGATGGATGAAGCTTTAGCTGAAGGAGTGGATGCTCTGAAGCTGGTCTTATCTAAAGACTTTGGAGAAAGCTGGAGAGTATTCAATGTAGAGCAAAAGTACAAACACTTAAGACAACACATAATATTATCAGCTTGACCAAATGCTCTCACCAGATCATTTTCATCAAATAGAAGTTCGATAAAGGAAGATCCTTTTACAGTTCTTTTTCTAAATATGGGATTATACAAACTCGTGTAAATAACATTCATCTTGTTCGATTGTTCTTTTTCTTTTTTTCTTCACTGTAGTGTTACCTCTAATGGATATACAATGATATAATGATATGTAATTGTTAGTGGCTTTTGGAATTTCGGCCCATTTTTATATTTGGGTTGTCGTCGTTGTTGATCGTCTTCTCCACAAAACCGTCTTAGCCGTAACTGACTTTGAAAAGTATCGATTTTTGACAAAATCATCACCGCCTGTAGGGTAAAATATGCCGACGGGATGCGAGTTTCCGAAAATTCAAATCTTTGAGAGTGTTCTTTCTGCCGCCGACTTTGAATCTACTGTCGAGCGCACCAACTTTCCTGCAGTAATTTACTTGACCATCTCTCTTTCTTTTTTCTCGTGCTGAATATGATTTTCGTCAGTGGTACTTCACTGCTTCCTTCTTCTTCTTAAGGTTTTCAGAGTATGTGCTAGTGACTGGGATGCCTATTCTAAGTGGAATCCATTCAACAATGGCCTCGAGTATCTAGAGGTGTGTGTTCTCATTTCTTTCTTATCTCTCACTTGATTTGGATTCCGTTTCCTTTTTTTTTCTGGGTATCAAAAGAATGTGGGATCTTATGCGTTCATTGGATTTTATGAAGGAACGTGCAGGTTCAATTGAGGTGGAGGCAATGCTTACGAGGACGGCTCCCATTTTTAATGGTGATATCAGAAGCCATGAGAGGGTAAGTTCCATGTCTCGGTTCTCAGAGGCAATGCTTATTTGAGCTCTGATTGTTTCTGATTCTATCTTTGAAAGTAGCATTTTTGTATCCATTACAACATTTTTGCATATGGTTTCCTATGTCCTGTAGGTATCATTGCCGTTCTCGAATTTTATCAGATTATGCAAGCAGCACATGAGAAACAAAGGCAATGAGGCTTATGTTGATGCTAAGTCTGCAGATTTAACTCCTATGCCTGAGGACTACATACCTGGACAAATATACTTAGCACAGGTTCAGATGATATTCACTTTTTCGTCTTTGTGCCTCTCGTGTAGTAATATGCTTTGCTCTCCACTTACGATCTTACAGTGATCAATCATTTCACTACTTTATTTTTATTTCTTGCCCATGCGATTCTCTTGTGTTGAACATACAATATATCTGCCTTTTTGTCCAGTTTCCAATTCTGAATGATGAGAGAGAAGAGAAGGTTCAACTCAAAATTTTGAGAGAAGACATCCAGATGGTATGCATAGTTATCTCTTTCATCAACTCTTGTTTCCACTGGAGCTGCTTACTTGAACTTTCTTAACATCAACTATCTAAATCGATGCAGCCCACATTTTTAGGGCTAAAGTCATTGTCTTCTATCAACTTTTGGATGAATTCTGCAGAAGCCCGATCAAGTACCCACTATGATCCACATCATAACCTTTTATGCGTAGTCTCAGGGCGTAAAAAAGGTTAACCCATTGTTTTCCTTCTTGTTAAACTGTAGGGAAATTATTTATGTTATTCTGGTTTTAGTGGAATCAAATTGATAAAGTATGGCCCAAGTATAAATGAAATTACTTCACAGAAAGTTAAGGCATGTGGTTTATAGAATGGCAAGTCAGTTTAAGGTTCATCTGAAATATTTACAGATTCAATGATATTACTATGTTTATGATTGTTTACATCTAAATCAATTTTAACATCGAGATAATCAACAGTTGTCTTGTGGCCTCCTTCTGCCAGTCCCTCACTCTATCCGATGCCTATATACGGAGAAGCATCAAACCATAGGTATCAGATATTCCATATAATTTTCTTTGTGATTATAACCTAAGAACGTGCTTCAGTTTATGCATTTTAGCAGCTAATTTAAAAATTCAATGATTTTTTCCATGCCAGTATATTTACGAGATATTTCATTGCATTTTTATTTGTTGTTTGTGTATAGTTCGGTTGGTTTAGAAAATCCGAATTTGTTAGATTATTCAAGAGCAAAGCACTCCCTAAAGCTGTCACAGGAGGTTATTCTTAATGCTGGCGATGCAGTATTCATTCCTGAAGGTTGGTGAGTATACTCTATTTGTCAGATAAGATCTTCAAGTTGTGGCTTTGCATCATGCCTATCCAACTGGTTTGTAATCATCTTTACGGTATTATGTCTTTAGTTTGTAGTGCATTGCTGATTAAGCTGATTGTAGATGTTGCAGTTATTCCCACAATGTCTTCTAAAGAAATCTCTTCCTCAATAATTGGCATTTTCTGTAATGTGTGGGTTTGTATAGTGCTTGTGTCATGTAGTATGCATATGCCTAGAGCCTCTGATTCAGATGCTTATGACATGAGCTCCTTTAGGTTTTAGTTTCAGACGAACAAAGATGCTTGAAGTGTCATTTTTGTTACTTATGCTAATGAAAGTGAATCTTCTAAGTAGGAGAAATACCTTGTTAGATATAGTTGTAAATATCGAAGCTTTGACGATTTACTTAAGCCTCATAGATTTAATGCGGAAACATTCAGTAGGCAAGTCGATGGATTAATTCAGATAGAATGTAATTTTACTTATGTAGGTTCCATCAGGTGGACAGTGATGAGCTGACTGTAGCTGTCAACTTTTGGTGGCAATCGACCATTATGTCTAACATGCCTGAACATATGGATTCATATTATCTTCGCCAAATTACAAGAAGGTGATTACAAATCTTGAATTCTGATACAGAATATCTTTTTGTATTACCATTTTTGTTTTGTTGCTTACTTCTGTTCGTTCCTTTTTCCTGCATGTGCCTGGATGTTGTATCATGTATTAAGATTGATAGACAGAGAAATGGTGTGTAAGTTAATCTGTCTCATGAGTAACGGTTGTTGGAGATTTGATATATTTCTTACCCACACTGATTTTAAGTAAAAAGTGTGGTTTGTTATCTTACCTTTGCTTGCATTTACCAAGCTCTTTACCTTCTATTTACCCGTGGAACATGAATATTGACAGAGCCTGTTACTTCCAGAGCCTTCTCCAACGGATTTGAAGCAATTTTCAGAGCATATTGACCAATCTTACATTGGGATGGCAGGTAATAAGACCCCGATGGTATACATCTGAAAAAACCCTTCAATTGTTTTTCTGATTTGGCCAGTGATCGAATGACTGCAGAAGGTGGGAAGAATAATTCAGACAATAAAAGCACTAAGAAAGCCCTCGGCACAAAGTCATTGCATGATCTAGATCCTTCTTCTAGCCAGGCACTTCATGAGCTTATTTCCTTAGTCCATGACCACGTAAATGCTGTTGATACAAGTAAGGGATTGGAGCACACTTCACCAAGTTGTTCAGACCCAGCTCCAGAGAGTAACAAAAGCAAGATCCAGGTGAATGCATTGTCTTGTTTAGAAGATGATCGCGTTGCCCATATGCTTTGGAATCTTGAAGCATCTAGACTTCATGATGTTCTCCTTGCAATGGCAGTAAGTTTACTCTAAAATGTATTACCTTACTGTATTTAACCTCACATGGTATCATTATAGCTGGAGTGGGGTTACCCTAAAACTTGCTGTACTTTGTAGCCTCATCTCTAGTTGAATATAACACAACAGGATTTTGTTAGAATGGAGAATTTTTTTAAGTCAAATGGAGTTTTTTAAATAAAACAATAATTGGATTGATGTGCTGCTATCATGCAACTTATTTCAGCGTTATTTCCCAAGAACGTTAGAAGCGTTAATACTCCACATGCTCTCACCCATTGCTGCGGAAGTTCTAACGCAGAAGTTTGATGAGATTGATCAACAGACTGGTGAAGAAGATAGGTTTGTTCTGAACACTTGCTGTGTTTCTGTTTCCTTATTTTGAAACTGGAGAGTAAATTGTTATTTGTCTTCGTTTTTCCTTTCCAATTCTTAGGAACAAATTCTTTCGAGAATTTTATGGTGCTTTCGATGATGAATCAGCTGCAATGGATCTAATCTTAAGTAGAAAAGAGGCTTTTGCATTTCAGGTATGTTCTGTAGCATCAGTTTGTCGAGTGTGAAACACCATAAACTCAGTGGAAAGAGATGTTTAGCATCGTGCTGATATTTGCATAAACCCAGTTAGATGAATCTCTAGCATCGCTTTGCAGGATATAAATAAATTGGCATCAGCCTAATGTTTGCATAGATTCACTTACATGAAATTCACATTCTCAACTCGGGATTTGTTCCTTCTAGAGTGAGATGTTTTACTAGTTGCTGCAAAATAAAATTATCACCAAAGTCTTTGAAGATTCAAATGGACATGAAATTTAATTTACTTTTTGTTATCTACAGGCCTATAAGAATGTACTAGACAAGTACTTGGGGGTCAACATTGCTTCACCAACAACAGACGTTTGAAGGGTCTAGAACCGTGGTTGTGTGTACAGGCCACATGAATGTGTCGGAACAAGAGAGGATGTTGCTATTGATGTGGAAAAAGGTTGTGTCGTGTTAGTTGGGAAGCTGATAGAAAATGTTGCTCATTTTCTCTCATCAGCTCTCGAATAGGATCCCAGTATTTTATACATAATCAACTCCTGTGTATTCATGCTGGATCACAAAATGTGTTTCTTTACAGATATACAAAAATGTCTAAAGCATTGGTTGTTTTGGACTTTCAATGTCTTGCAACGAATGATTCGATAAGTGGGTTAACAATCTCTGGCTTCTCGTCCTGCAGATTTTACAGAAAGTTAATAATTAGAAAATAACAAAGGCTACTTGTTAGTATTCCAACTTCAGAATGTGGCAGATAGAGAGACCTGAGGGCAGTGACCAGCTTCAGGAAGAACAACAAAGTCTTCAACAGCATCAAAATTGCCATATGCTCGTCCTAGTACTATTGGCTCCCATGGATCTTTCTCTCCCCATGCAATTAGAACCGGACACTGCAACAGTTAACAAACTTAGACTAAGGTTTAGTTTCAAACTTGCAATTTCTAACAATGGTCAAGGAGAAGACCAGAGTAACGAACCTTGACCAGTGGAAGTAAATCCTCTGGAAGTGGTCCACCAGAGTAACAGATGAATTCAAGGAAGACATCAACTGCACCAGGCTCAAGCCCTGGACGTAGAATTGCCTCAACTAATTCATCTGTTACTTGCGAGCTATCATGGTAACACTAATTGCCAAATTAGTGTGGTGGTAATGAGAAATGAGTTTGACCTGTTAGCACCGAAACCATGAACTAAGACTAAGGCAGGGCCACTAGTTCCAGCACACTGATACCTTATCGAGTGACCTTTCCAATTCCATGTCCTGATAACACCAACATTTCTCATCAATATGTAAGAACCCCAGAAAGATCAGTCCAATAGTCAAGGTACATGAGTTTACAAAAGAGACAGATAGGTGAATTACAAGGTTTGAACTTTAAGTTCTTCAGAAGAAGCTTCGTCCGTGACAGAAGAACATGAGACGGACCCAGTTCGTCGAGGAGTTGAAGATCTACTTACGATGCCAGTCAAATTCGATCGTCGGAGAAGAAGAGTGTCGTTGAAACTGATAAGCCAAGTGTTCTTGACACGGAACAGCGACGGTACATCGAGGTTGGTGAGGGGTGAAGATGCAAAAATGCTAGCTTTCGCCATGAATTTTCAGCGTGGTTCCGTGTCCTGCTTGAGTGAGAAGGACAATGCTGATATCATTTGTTCAAAACTGATCTGGAGCTGTTACTACGCCAAGTGTTCCGATTTGGACCAACCGCAACTTACCAGAATCATGTCTTTCTTTGCTATTAGTCATGTTAAACTTGAAGCTTTAACTCAAAACAGGTTAGTTAACTATTTTCTATATTTTCTTTGTATTAAGGATAAAATAGTTATACATTCATGTTTTCAATAAATATTTCTAACAAAAATATATATATAGAGGATGTCATTGGTAAGGGCTCTACCTTTGATTTTTTTTCTGTAGGATTTTTAGCTATAGAATTATAGCTTTGAGTTTTATAAATGAAAGTTTGATTGATAAAACTATAAATGCTGTAGATTATAATAATAAATATATATTTTAGATAAAATATAATTATTTAAAAGTAACAAATATATACGTTGTAAATTTGTAATAGACATATAATATTTTAAATTATATAATCTAAAAATAATATATTTATAATGGATTCATAATATTTTAATAAAATAGTAAATATCTAAAAGAATAAGAACATATGCTGAAAAACTATAATAGATGGCCCAACGGTGTTCATTTTATATCTACATTTCTTGCGCTTGGAACGTCGACGGCTTTTCTATTTTGCGTAAAATTATTATAACAAATATCTGATATAGGTTGATTTTTTGTTCATTCAATGTAAATTTGGTGTCTCTCTCTTT